>JANQBM010367101.1:0-19439 GCA_025594535.1 Erythroxylum domingense
TGCATCCAATAGGTACAATACCAGTAGGTGCATCAACCAAAGTCCATACTTGGTTAGTGTACATGGATTCCATTTCAAATCTCATAGCTTCTTGCCATTTTAAAGAATCAATGTCAGACATTGCTTCTTTAAAAGTAGTAGGCTCATCATGTATAAGTGATACATTACCCTTTCCTTACTCAATATGTAGATCTAATTTAGTGGGAGGATGACGTATCCTACTAGTTCATTGTGGGTTATGTATTTCTTTAACTCTCGATTGTACATCATATGGATCAACTTGAGGTTCTTGTTCCATTTCGAAGTGAATTTGTGGCTCTTAAACTTCTCTAAGTTCAACTTCACTCCCATAACTTTCTTTGAGAATAAATTCTCTTTCTAAGAATGTAGCATGTTTTGAGATAAACTCCTTTTGCTCAATAAGACGGTAAAATTAATAACCAAAACTCTCTTTCGAATACCCCACAAAATTGCATATATCTGATTTAGCTTGAAGATTATCAGATATAGCACACTTCACATAAGCTTCACATCCCTAAATCTTTAAGTGTGATAATCCAGGTCTTTTACCAATCCATATCTCATATGTTATCATATCAACCGATTTAGATGGAACTCTATTTATAAGATATATTGTGATTTCAATTGCATATCCCCAAAAGGACATAGGAAGGACTTTATGACTCATCGTAGAACGTACCATATTTAATAGTGTACGATCTCTCCTCTCAGAAACTCCATTATATTGTGGAATTGCAGGAGGAGACCATTGTGAAAGAATCTTATTCTCTAATAAGCAACCAAGAAACTCGTGGTCTAAGTATTCACCACCTCGATCTGATCTAAGTTTCTTAATACTTTTGTCAGTTTGTTTCTCAACCTTTAGTCTAAATTCTTTAAACTTTTCAAATGATTCAGATTTTTGTTTCATCAAGCAAACATAACCATATCTAGAATGGTCATCTGTGAACGTAATGAAATACGAGAATCCACCTCTAGCGTTTGTGGACCTAGGCCCATATACATCTGAATGTATTAATTCTAGTAACTCACTAGGACGTTATCCTTTTCCCTTAAAGGATAGTTTGGTCATGTTTCTCAATAAATAAGATTCACAAGTTTCATATGATTCATAATCAAAAGGATCCAAATATCCTTCTTTATGTAATTTTGTGATTTTAGTTTCATTGATATGACCTAACCTACAATGTCATAAATAAGATGGAGTTTAGTTACTTAATTTACTTTTCTTATTATTTATATTAAGAATTGGCCTTTCAAGATCTAACTTATACAAACCATTTGTAAGTAAGCTAGATCTATAATAAACATCATCTTTGTAAAAAGAACAACTATTATCCTTAATTACAAAAATAAATCCATTCAAATCCAAATAAGAAATAGAAATGATGTTTCTTGTATTAACAGGAACATAGTAACAATTATCAAGTTCTAATACAAGGCCTGAAGGCAAAGTTAAACTACAAGTTCCAACAGTTAATGCAGCAACTCGCAGGTCCACTTCACCTTTCTTCAATGATCTAATCCTTGTTAACATCTACATGTTATTACATATGTGAGAACTACAACCAGTATCTAATACCTAAGAAAGTGGAGAAGTAGAAAGATTGATCTCAATCATAAAAATACTTGAAGAGACAGCTTTCTTAAGCTTCTTATCTTTCAGATTAGCAAGATAAGATGGGCGGTTCCTCTTCCAATATCCGCTGACTACATAATGAAAATAAATGCCCTTGTCATTGTTCTTCTTCTTGACGCCTCCCTTGGCCTTTACTATATTAATAGAAACCTTCTGTTTCTCATTCTCATTCTTCTTAAAGCCCTTTTTCTTACTTTTAAAAGAATCAATAACAAGTACAGAATTGGGTTCCTTCTTACGGCACCCTTCCGCAGTCTTGAGCATGTTCAATAGTTTAGGCAATGTCATGTCCTTCTGGTTCATGTTGAAGTTCATGACGAATTGTGAAAAGTTCGAACTTAGAGACTGCAGTGCTAGATCAACTCTTAACTTGTAGTCTATGACAAAACTTCATTGGGCCAATTTTTCAATATACCCAATCATCTTTAGCATATGCAGGTTGACTGAAGATCCTTCTATCATCTTGCACTGAAACAGTGCCTTGGAGATTTGATATCTCTCCACCCTACTTTATGCACCAATAACTCCTTAAGATGCAGTATCATAGTAGGTGCATCTATATTCTCATGTTGCCTCTAAAATTCAGGAGATATGCTAGCTAACATCACACATGTGGCTAGTTCAACGTCATCAACATAACATTGATAGTTGCATCTAAACAAGATTCTGATCGAGCAGGAGTATCAAGAATGTATAAGTTCTTTTCTTGCCTAAGAACTATTCTTAAGTTTCGTAACCAGTATGAAAAGTAATATCTTTAGATTTAATCACCTAAAAGCATAAAAGGAGCAAATATTAGTTTGTATCCAAAATCAAATAAAATAAGGAATTTAAAATTATTTGATTACTCCCACTATTTTATTCAAAATAATAGCCCTCACTATTAAATCGAGAAATTATCAAATAATTTTCTAGTGGGTTAGAATCCTATTTAAAATTAATTGATCTTGAGTTTACTCAGCAAACCAACTAAATTTAAATTAAGCAGAAAACTATTTTTCAATCACATCCTATGCCACTCCTAGAATCGTTAGGTGATAACTATTTGCTAAAATATATCATATATATTATTCCTTATCCTGCCTCTAAATCCATATGATCATGAGTTTGCTCATTCGAATCATACAAATTTAGTTAAGTAGGACCCATTAATTTAAGGTAAAACATATCAGGGTTAAACTAACCTTGAGTTTACTCAACAAGCCAAGCAATAAACAAAATTTGGTTTTATTCTCAAACAATTGGAAGGCAACTATCACGTTCCAAACATGTACTTAATATTTTATTGAGGGATTTAAAATTTCAAAAAAAATTCCGATCTCATCAAAATAATATAATAATATTATAATTATAATTTCAAACATAATCTAATTGTGAAAGAAATTATTTAAAAATTTTGCTTGATTCTAATTATTGATTTGAAAATAAATTTAATTTAATAATTCAACTCTTGAAAAATTAAATTAAATTCCAAAATTTTTCCTAATAAAAATTCCCTTTGAAAATTTTTTTCAAAATTTAGTAAAACACTTTTCAATTTTATTAGGAGTAGAAATTAATTTAATCTATATTAAATTAATTAGATTGACAATTTAAGGTTTTAAAAGCATTTAAAAACAAATAAAAGAGGGATGGGAGGGTGTCTAGCACATGCAGGAGGTTGACTGCACGCGCCAATCGCGTCTGCTATAGAAGCGTTCCGATATGCGCCCACTGTCTTCTCCAGAAGCTACCGCCTGCTTCTACAATTACTCCCTCCCACGATTTTCCAACCGATGCTCCCACTCCCTCGTGTGTTAAACCGCAACCTACATTTTCAAACTGGTGCTCCCACATTTCTTCAACTACTTTCTCACTCCACTGCCCTTTATGTTGTCGATGTCACCCCCCTTAGGTCTCCACCCTACGACCACCATCCTTGGCGTCATGTGTGACACTTAGGATCAAGCGACGCCTGTCAGTGACATTGAAGGCAATGTTTAGCAAGCATCGCATCGTAGGCGACCCACTGGGTCTCCAGATGTGACAGTGGGCGATAATCGACCATCTTGTTCGTTTACACGCAAGTTAGTAAATTGAACACAACCGCAAAGGAAAACACGCAGAAGCTAGAAACCAAATAGGACAAAATCAATAATCACATAGTCAAACAAAACCCAGGCAGAAAATGCATATTGTGCCATAGCATAAACCTAATCAGCATATAGTAAGGATGATGTAAGGCATGACGTGATATTATCTGGAAAAGATTTCAATGCATTTTCAGGTTTATTAACACTACAAAAAAATTACAAATTACCGACAGGATATTACCGATGGACCAAATTCTATAGTAAATTAGCGACGAAAAATGAGTTTTGTTGGTAAACTTGTCATGAAAAATTGTATATTGTGATGGAAAAAATTTTTGTTGGTAAATGTGGAAGAAATTTATCCGCCCAATTTATCCAACGCAATTTAGCAATGAAATAATGAAGGTCATCATAAAAATAGGCTACAATGGTTGGTGCAAGAATAAGCATTAGAGACGAAAGAAATGTTTATCGATGATATACCGATGGAAATATTATTCCGTTAGTAAATGAAAACGATGTTGTTTGCATTTAAAATTAACCAACGTCGTTTCATCTGGGAAGAAAATAAACACCCGAAGCCTACCTGTCGTTCATTTTCATTTTTCTCTTCTTCTTCGTTGGTCCTCTACTGTGCACGTTGTCTTCTTCCATCTGCTCATCTTTGTTCATTCTTCTACTAACTGATTTCATTGTCTTGGGTTTTTCGTCTCTAGGTTAGTTATCCATTTGTTGTTCTTGGGTTAATTTTTTTGTCTTCAATTTTTTTATGTGAACCGTTGCATGTTCAGAGTGGTGGTATTACTGTGGATTGAGTTTTGAGGGTTTATTTGGGTTGTTAATGGGTCATTAATTTTTGTTGTGTTGTTATGTTGGTGAATAATGGAAGAAGGCAATAGATTTGAAACAAAGTAAGGATGAATTTCAGTAAGGTAGTGTTCGACGAAAGTTCTATAAGAGGTCTCTAACATCATATATAATGTGGAATGTTTCTTTTACTGGTTTATTAGTTTATGGAATGATTTTATATCATTTAGTGGTTCATTAGTTATAATCCAAAGCAACTTTATAATGATTTTAAAGAAAAATCTCTGAAAGTTTCCTCAACTTTAGAATCATTTAGTGGTTCATTAGTTTCCTTAAGTTTGTTCTTTACTTCCTTGTCATTCGCATTGTTGTCATTGGTTACACTCGTTACCATTATCCCATACTAGCCCTAACTTCTCTCTCATTATTTAAGAGTTTGTGCTTATGACCTTGTATTGTTAATATCTTAAGTCTCACCTAAAATTAATTATACGATTGAGTTTGAGTTTTAAGGTAATCATTTGCTTTCCTATGAGATTATTTTAAGATATATAATGCTTTAGGAAATTTATACATATGGTTAGGTGCATCACGATTTTCAAAACCAAGTGGCTGATCAACATATATGAACTTCTTGAATAAAAATATTTAAAATGTAGTTGTATAGTTTGCACTTCTCCCAAATTGATTTAATTTTTGATTCATCGTAATAAACCAACTTGTATCACTAAGGGCTTCTTCCATAATCCTAGGTTCAATTTGAAAAATAAAAATAATAAGTGATAGATTTCTAGAATAAGATTTGGTAATGACCTCTTGTTAAACATCATTTATCATTTAATTTAGAGGATGAACTTCTTGTGTTTCTAATCTATTATAAGCATCTCATCCTTCTTATCTTGATTCAACTACTAGCACTTGCAAGGTGCCTTGGTGATCATTTTTGTTCTTTTTAGGGGCTAATTTCTTAAATTCCTTATTTAGATATTTGTCATCCTCTTCAAGATGTTTCTCATAGGCAAGAGGTTTAGATTCATCAAAACAATATGCATAGAATTCAATAATAAGAGTTTTCCTATTAAACACTTTATATGCTATACTAATTAAATAATAACTAAGACAAAATTCTTCCATCCACAATTTTAAATAAAAAAATTTCGATCTTTGATGTTCAAAATATAATAATTATCACCAATTGCTTTGAAATAACTATCATTGGACTCTTCCATTACTAAAACTCATATGATAGTTTATCCATAGTTGATCTTATAAGACTCTATTGGCTATGTGACATGTAGTTGTTACAACTTCTATCAAAAAATACTTTGGGAGGTCATTAATTTATTTATTATATTCTATCCATGTATTGAGATCTCCCTTTTTTCTTTTATCAACTCTATTTTTTTGGAGGGATTCTATCACTTAAAATTTTATTTAAATGATATCATTCTCTTTATAAAAAGTCTCAAACATCTCATTGTCAAATTTCGTACCATAATCACCCTTAAGTAATGCAATAGAGGGTTCCTTTTCTTTTTGAAATCTCTTGTGAAACTTAATAAATTCCCTAAAGCATTCATCTTTTTTAGTTCAAAATAGTACTATAAAATTTGCATAACATTTTCCATTTGAATAGAAACTTTAGCATGGACAAACAGATCTGTGTGAAATAATTGTAAAAGTCAAATTAAGTTTACTGACTTTTTCCCCTTGCATAAGCTCTTGATTTGTTTGCTCATTTGGAAAGCACCACTTACCTCCTTTTTTACAAACTTGACTCTTGGAAATCTATTCACCAGTTGTTTAGAGTTTAGTTAAGTTCCATGCTTGCATGCTTAAGCCTTTTATGCCAAATATAAGCATCTTCACTTATAGACATTAAACACTTCATAATTAGCTAGAGAGATCATTAAGATCAATTATATAAATGTTGCCTTCTTTCTTACATACAAATGTAATGTTCTTAATGGTACTACAAATAATGCATTATTTTCCTTGAAAATAAACTTTATAGTGTTTATCACATAGTTGAATTATACTTAATAAATTATACTTTAATTATTCTACTAAAAGCAAATTGTCAATTGTATTATGATTTTCCTTATTTTCTTAATGTCAAATATTTTACCCTTGGCATTGTCTCCAAATATGAAAAATCCACTGCCTTTATCTCTAAGAGTCATGAATTAGGATACATCATCGATTATATGCCTTGAGCATCCACTATTTGTATCATTTTTTCTTTTTTTTAGAGACCTATAAAATAACGTAGTCAATGTGTTTTAGGTGTCCAAATGAACTTGGGTCCTTGATTGTTAGTTTCTTTTTTTCGACTCACATTTTTAAAGGTTTTCTTACCATTCTTTGTTTTGAGGAAGCAAATTTTTTATCAATATATCCAAGGTTGCCACAAAAATGACTTATCATGTTACCTATTATATGTGTGAGCCTTTAGGTAATGATAATTGACTTTAAGGGCTAGATTGGGAACTATATATGAATATATATAACTTGGTTTTTAGCCTATCATGTGAATATCCAAATGAAGATGTACCATGCTCACTTACTATCTTAGGTAAAGGCTTTTTACTATGTATGTATTGTTCCTTAAAAATATAGTCTTGGTGTGTCAAATGCACTTCTATAAGTACACTTGATCTCATATTTATTACTAGAATTATTTGAGCTACCATCATGCTTTCTGAATTTTCATTTCTCCTAATAAATTTAGACAATTAGTTCCTTAAGAGTATTAACCTCTTTCTTCATTGTCTTCATTCATCCAAAAGTTTTAAGTTTCATTAACTTAGGAAGATAATTTCTTCCTTTTCTTGCTTATGTTTTCTATACTTTTATCTAGTTAATCATAATTCACTTCTACATTGTTATCATAGTTGGAGCTTGAAAGTACCTCATCATCTTTTTTTTAATGAAGCAGATATAAGCTACTTCTTTCCATCTTTCACTTTTTAAGTCACTTAAGTCATCCCAAGTTGATGGTTTGAGAGTCTTCTTCCTATCCCTCTTCTACTTTTTTTGGCGTTGGTCAACTAAAATTGGGAAGTGTCATCTAGAGAGGGTTCCTCTAGGACTATTAACTCACTATAGTATCTAGTTAGGGATCCAAGGCATTACACCTTTTGTTATCATTGAATCCATATGGAGAAGTTTCTTTATAGTATTGGCAAGGTGACTAAGCTACTCAGTCTTCTAGTTCTTGAATAGAACAATATAAAATTTCAAAGATATCACATCTTATTCATATGTGAGATTGTATTCACACTTGAATTTCTTTAGATTGTATTCACACATGTCCCTATTTCTATTTAAAAATATCTATAAGTAGAATGATGTAGATGTCACCAATGAAATTGATTGTCATTAACAGGGATTAATGTTGAACTATATTTTAGAGTTCAACAAAATATGCTATCAAAATGACATAATACACTCATTAACAGGGATTAATATTGTATTTCTTGGAGGCCATGTTCTGTGTTGAAGAGCATTGATAATTGTCCAACCTCATTCATCTTCTTTGTAGTTTGAAATTGTCTGTCTAGAAAGGTAAGTCATTCAACTAAGTAATATTACAATGCGATCAATTTTGTGTTATTCTTTACAGTTTTACCTATAACAATGATTGGTTTAATAGTCCAAGTATTTATGTGTGGGCATTGTTTAATATTATCCTAGGGCTTTACCTATAACAAACCCCTAGGATAGTATATAGGCTAGAAACTCATGATGCAGCTCTCATGAGGCTTACTTGTGAAAAGTTCCACCAGTCTAGGAATCACAGCGAGAACTTGCTTTTTCGATTCATATGGTATAGCAATGCCACATACCATAGTGCTTGTTTAAAATCAAACTTTGGAAATCAACTTATAGGCGATTAATGTAAACATAGTTATCTTGGTTTTGTATGTTGTTGTTTTGGAATATTATTAGAATGATTAATGGCTAGATGTATGAATTACATAAGTATTTACTACGTGCCAAATGAGTTTGTATAATTATGGTTGATTTGACGCATAATAAACCCCTAAGATGGTTTATAGGCTAGAAACCTATGATGCAGCTCTTATGGGACTTATCGATAAAAAAATCCACAAGCCTAAGAGTCACAGCGAGAACTTGCTTTCTCGATTCATATGGTGTAACAATGCCACGTACCATAGTGCTTACTTAAAATCAAACTTTGGAAATCAACTTGTAGGTGATTAATGCGAACATAGTTATCTTGATTTTGTATGTTGTTGTTTGGAATATTGTTACAATGATTGATGACCATATGTAGAATTACAAAAATATTTACTGCATGTTGAATGAGTTTGTATAATTATGGATGATTTGAGGTATAAGAAACCGCTAGGATGGTATATAGGCTGAAAACCCGTGATGTAGCTACCATGATGCTTATCGGTGAAAAATTTCATGAGCCTAAAAGTCATAGCGAGAACTTCTTTCTCGATTCACAGATGTAAACAATGTCACATACCATAGTGCTTGGTTGGCATATTGTTTTATTTGATTGATACTCACATATGTTCAGTTTGTATAATTGTGAACTCATTTAGTGGTAGATTAGTTTCAATTTGGAGGGGAAATGTTCAGAGACCTGTAGAAACTTCGGGGATGTTTTGCAAAGTAAAGATTAAATGCTTTGAAAACTTAGGGGAAATGAAAGACTAATTATGAAATCACTTTTTTAAATAACAGTTTTGCATAAATTAGTAATGTTGATAGATCTTGGATGTATAGACGATTAACTCCCGATGGTTTCATTAATCCTGAGTTTGTTGAGGGAGTTGAAGCTTTTATTCACTATGCATGTTCTCAACCTACATATATAGATGGTCTAAAGATAAGATGTTCGTGTAAAAAGTGCAAACATATTCGTTTTTTTCTTATTGATGAAGTGAATGTCCATTTGTTAAGAAAATGGTTTTTTCTAAATTATTTTGAGTGGACACAACATAGGGAGCCATTAATTTGTAGCACCTCAAGGGGTAATGAAGTAAACTCATCAATAAATGTGGATGGGTTTTAAAGGGAGACTGGATTTATAATAAATAATGTGGGCGCAATTGAAAATCCTTACACCTAAATGGTTTATGTTGTAGCTGGTTATATCTTTCAGGTAAATATAGAAAATTTTGAAGAAGAACCAAACCTATATGCAAAAAAGTTTTTTGACTTGCTAAAATCAACTGACCAAGAATTATGACCAAATTGTGAGACCATGACTCAATTATCTTTAGTTGCTCGAATATTGAACATAAAGTCTGAAGGGCATATTTCTTATTGAAGTTTGGAAAAAATTCTTGCTTGGTATAATGAATCATTGCTTCCTGATCATACAATGGTTGATAATTTCTACAATATGAAGAAACTTATTAAGGGTCTTGGTTTGTCAGTTGAAAAAATTGATTGTTGCAATTTTGGATGTATGTTGTTTTGGAGAGATGATATGAAATTACAAGAGTGAAAATTTTATGGTCAATCTAGGTTCAAGCCTAGAAAGCGTTATATGAAATAGAAATTAGTATCCTAGAAGCGGATGCATTATTTCCCGCTAACTTCGAGACTTCAAAGATTATATGTCTCTGATGTTACTGCATCTCACATGAGATGGCATAATGAATATGAATAGGAAGATGGAATAATGAACCATTTATCAGATGCACTTGTATGGAAACATTTCAATAACACCCATTTTGAGTTTGTAACTGAAAGTTTAATTGTTAGGTTGGGATTGTCGACAAACGGATTCGAACCTTTTGGTCAATCCAACCAAGAATATTCTTCAAGGCCAATCATAATTAATCCTTATACTTTGCCTCCATGGATGTTTATGAATGAGGCATATATGTTCCTGACAATGATTGTGCCAGGGCCTACAAATCCAAAGAATAAAATTGATGTATTCTTACAGCTATTGGTCTTTGAATTGTATCATCTTTGGGAGTTTGAAGTGGACTATTAGTGATTTCCCTGCATATGCTATGTTGTCTGGATGGAGCACAACAGGGAAATTAACATGTCTTTACTGTAGCAATGATTTTGATGCGTTTTATCTTTCTAACAGAGCCAAAGCATCTTAGTTTGACAACCACAGGAAATTTCTTCCTCTACATCATCCATTTAGACGCAATAAAAAAGTTAATTAAGAATAGGATGGTACAATCACCTCCTCCCCCTCACAAAGCCAGTGAAGATAGCTAGAAAAGTAATTTGTAGGAGATTTATGAATTATGGTTGCTGAAAGTTACAGAACTTGAAGCTGAAGAAGTTAATAAAAGCATAAGTAAAAACTTTGGTTAGAGAAAACAAAGTATCTTTTGGGATTTTCCATATTGGAAAAGTAATTTGAGACATCATAATCTAGATGTGATGCATATTAAAAAATATTTTTGACAATTTATTCAACACCATAATGAACATTTAAGGGAGGACAAAGGACAATGCAAAATCACGAGCTGATTTGAAACTTTTTTATAGAAAGAATGAGTTAGATAAAGATCTTCACATCAGTAAATATCCAAAAGCATTTTATACTTTGGACAAAAACAAAAGGAAATTTTGTATGAATAGTTGAAACGTCTAAAGTTTCCCGAAAGTTATGTTCGAACTTGACAAGGTGTGTGGACATGAGGAAGTACAAATTATTTAGGATGAAAAGTCATGATTGTCATGTGTTTATACAAAGGCTAATTCCAATTTCATTTTTGGAGTTGCTACCGAATAAAGTTTGAGAAGTTATAACAAAATTAAGTTTGTTTTTCAAAAGCTTAACATCATTTGAAATAAAGTTGGCTGAAATGGAAGAATTAGAAAGGAAAATTCCAGTTATCTTGTGCAAATTGGAAGGGATTTTTCCTCCAAGCTTCTTCGACTATATGGAGCATCTAACCTTATATTTAGTACACGATGCTAAACTTGTTGATCTGGATCAATATCGATGGATGTATCCGTTTGAGAGGTAATTATAGTTAATATTTAAAAAAAGTTATAACATGTTTTAATCACAAAATTGTAATAACCCTATTTGTAATGTAAGTATTTGCATCACTTGAAGAAAAACGTCAAAAACAATACTAAAGTTGAAGGTTCGATATGTAATGCTTATTCAGTGAAGGAAGCAAGTACATTTTGTTTATATTATTTTGAGCCGCATATGCACACAAAAGAAAGAAAAGTTCCTCATAATGATGATGGGGGAGAAACGGGTGATGTTGATGGTAACTTATTCATTTTCACATACCCAAGATGAACATATGGACGTTCAACAAGAAGAATGTTAATAGCAGAAGAAATAGGGGTTGCCTATGGTTACATTTTATTGAATTGTCAAGAGGTTCAACCTTTCATGCAGTAAGTTTAAGTTAATTTCAAAATAGATTATTTGAGTTTCCGAAGTTACTATTGTTTACAACTAAAATACATAATAATGCTTTTAGATTATACAAGAAATGATTATGTGAGCTAAGGGCTGAAACAACATAGGATGATATCAATAAAGAAGTTAATAGACACTTCCCTCAATGTTTTAAGAAATATGTAAGTTTCACTTGTAATAATTGAAATGGTTGAATTTTCAGATCAAAGTGATTAGATGACATTATATTATTTAATATGATAATTTTGTGTGTGTAGGCCTCGAAAAATCCAATAGAAAACAAGTTCATATATGATCTTGCAAAAGGACCTTTGTGAACTGTTAAATCGTATAAGTTATATTTTGTTACTGAATACAAATTTCATACAGAATATCATAGTTATACCATGGCAATAGTAAATAGTGGGATTTGCTTCTAGGGAAAATTGATGGATTGCTATGGAAAAATTATTGTGATACTTAAAATTGAGTACCCAATAAAACGAAGTGTGATATTTAGATATGGATGGTTTGATATAACTCCTAATATTGCAACAAAAGTGCACAGTCGATACAATCTAGTTAAAATCAATTAGCAAAGAAGAATTAGACAATTTGAACCTTTCATGTTAGCGATGCAAGCGATCAAGGTGTATTATGTCCCTTTTCCCAGCTTACAACAAGATAAATCAGATTGGCTGGCCATATGCAAAGTAAAACCTAGAGGTGTTTTTGAATTACATGAAAAAGGAGAAAATAAGATAATTGAAAGTGAAGCGTTTCAGGAAGATGCTTATGAAATAAATGCATGTGTAAAATATGACGAGAATGAACCTTTGAACAATCCAAATAATGAATATGTTGAAATTTCATCTAGAGAGGATAGGGAGGGCTAGAGAGCTGAAGAGGAGCCTAAGTTTGATTCTAAATCTTTGAAAAAAGAAAATGATGATGATTTTGATTTACAATTAAATGCTGATAATAATTAATTTGCGCTTGTAATAGAATATTTTATGAATAAATATATTATTGCATCAACAATATATTGTTATATGATAAGTGTAAATTGCATTATGTTTTAGGACATAGTTTGGTATGCGTTTAGCTGTTAATCCAATCATTTAGTATGTGTTTAGGTTAGAATTGTGTTAGTTTGTTAATTATTTATGTTTAAAGTGTTTTATGGGTTAGTACAGGCTTTTGCGCTTAAATATTATATTTTTGAGATACCTTGATGTGTTTGCTAGTATTTCAAGGTCAACATCGAAGAACGGAGAAGTTTCGGAGACACCAGGGTCGAAACAACAGCCCACAATCATCGCACAACAGGCCACGATCATGACAGAAGCATTGGAGTTAGCCAACAGAAGCCTAGGATATGGCCCACGATCGTGGTCTGCGTCGGGCAGATGCGAAGACACTAAAAAATGTCAAGTTTTGATAGATTTTTTAGACTTTTTGGATTTTTTAGAGCTGTTGGACCCCCAAAAAATCCTAGGGGTGCTCAGAACACAAAAGGTATTTAAAGAATAAGACAAAGAAGAAGAAGGAGCTTCTGCATAAGCCACTTTCAGAGAAACCCAAGAGTGAATTATCGAGAGATAGAGAAAGAGAAGAAGGAAGAGAGAAAAGGAGAAGAAGCCAATCAGGAGATTCTCGACGTCGTTACGTTCTGTCATCTGTTCAATTTCGTATTTCCTATTATTTTCAATTTTATTATTGTATAGAATTAGAATAACAATTGATGATAGAATTTTTGGATGTTGATGATATTCTAAACTCACATTCGGGGTTTTATCTTTGATTTAATAAAATTTGATTGTTTATGTTTTACTAGATTTATTATGATTTAATTTTTGCAATTGCATAATTCAGTGATAAACTGACAAGGTGAATTGAGTGAAAAATAATTAAATTGGGCTAACGAGAGTTAGGCGATTTAATAAAACAAGAGTTAAATCAAATCGGTAAATTGTGTGAAGAGAGATCTTGCATAGGTTTCCTATAGTTTATTAGACAACTTCAGATCTAATTAGGGTTTTAAATATGTTGTTAATTGAGAAATTGCAACTTCCATAATCTGATTAGGCTTTATAAATTAGGGTTAATAGTTATAACTCGAGAGATAGTAATCAACCCTAGGATCGTGTATAATTAATAATTCAGGAATTCAAAATCGATTAGGTTAGCGTTAAAGATAGGTAAAATTTCCTTTCTCTCAATTAGTAGTTCCTTTGGTTGATTCTTGAGTGTGCATTGCAATTGTTAAATTGTTAATATTTTTGTGATTGATTCTTGAATTGATTTAATTGATTGAATTGAATTCCTGTTTTAGTTTTGTTACATTTTGAATTTCTACGATTTATTTTAGCCTGAGATTTTAGGATTAGGTTATCCCTCCTCGTAGGATCGACACCTTAGGTACTATGCAAACGACCCGTGCACTTGTGGATTATCAAGGTTAATCAATTAACGATCACTATGTATTGAATTTATATTGTTCTATTACTGAAAAATCCAATAAAATGTGAATTTCAGGTTTAAAATATGTCACTAAAGAGAAAACAGGATATGATGTGGCTAAGGTTCATGTTACCACGATTTGGAGAAGCCGGTGTATTTCCAGGTGAAGCATCACATTTTGCAAATGCTACTGCACATCCAGATGAGGCATCACCTTCTATACCTGCTGCTATACCATCCAACCACCTTACTACACCATCCACCCCCTATACCAACAGAGATATCAGGGGTAAACATTGCAGATGAAGGAAGCGACCTCTAGCCTAGAGCTAAAGGAGTTGATGGAAGAACGTCCATCACAATTGTGAACAATTTGTAAGTAAAAATCTAAAAATTTTGTAATACATGATAACATCATAGGTTTATACTAAAGTTATAGGTTTTAATTTGAAAATGATCTTAAATAACTTATATATTAGGTTGGTTCTATTTGGGACATGCTGAAGAAATATTTCATCCAAGTTCACGGAGAGGATAGATCTTGAGGGTTATATATGGAAGAATGTCTCTTAGTTAACAAAGGATTTTTATTATCAGGAGTTTGAGGTACACAAAATATATTCTTTAATCTTTTTATTTTATACATTAATTAGATAAATATTTTCATTTATAAGTACTTATAATATGTTTTTCTTTTTTTCAGAAAGAATTTTTATGGGATCCAAAATTTGATGCAGTAATTTAGAATGTATGGGAGAGGCGAGTTCGTAAATATTATAGAAACTTTCTTACTTCGATACATAAGAATGGTGTACGACCACCATATATATATGAAGAAATATAGAGTCGTTGGCAATAGTATTGGGCATCACTTAAGCCAATATTCATTTCAGATCGTAATTCTGCCAACAGATGTGGAAGACCAGAGGGAGAGAGCCTACCTGTATACATTGGAGAATCTTTGACCCACCAAGAGCATGCACTTCAACTTGTAAATATCAAAACTTTACACAGATTCTGATTTCTATACTTTAATGTATGAAATTTGATTGCAATGTAATTTGATGTATGAAATTTGAAATGAAAATATATGTGCATTATAGAGGATAACAATGTTATAAATGTCTGTGTTGTTAAGTTAAATTTTTTTGTCTAATAAAGGGAAAATATCATAAAAATAGAGAAAATTTTGTCAAAATTTTTGTAAATTGTAGTTCACTTATAACAATTTATTCTGATGTAAGAAAAGTTTATGAGCAAGAAGCCAACAGTACACCAGCTCTTTTTGCACACTTATATTAAAAAGCATGGTGGTGTGATCTTTGTTAATACCCGATGCAGATAACTTTATGTATGTAAAATCTATACTTGAATATTAATTATTAAAACGTATCACTTATTAACATAAACAATTATAATTATAGGACCAAATATAAGAAAACATTGAACGACAGTTTCAGAACCCTGAAACTGTTGATGAGAGTCCAGCATATCTTGATGCAGTGGGTGGTAGGGATCGCCATGAAAGGATTTTCAACTTAGGTTCATTTGCAAACACATGTTATTCACATTCCTCCACATCCACTACAACTACATCTAGTAGGCGGTCCGCATCAAATGAAAGATTCATTTAGCTTGAAAGTACAGTAAAGAGGTTGGGAACTCAGTTGCAACAATCGATGAAGTACATAGAGTAACTTCATCTTAAGATGGATCAGTTGAAAGGGAGGGACAAGGCCTCATCGCAGCAGTCAGAGCATCCGTCTTTACCACTTACATAGCTTAGATGGATAAGTGAATGTATTTGATGTTTTGCTACTCTTAAGTTTTTGTATAAATTCTTAATTTATAGTTATTTTCAAGATATATATTCGTGTACATTTTAATTTTTTTATTATATTAACAATTAGGATAATGTTTACTCTATATTTATCAATCAAAGTTATATTATTTAGAGAAATTAAATATACAAAAAATCATAAAATTATGAACAGAAAACTCGAGTAGGAAGTGAGAAATGGGGGTAGAAATTTATTGAAGTTAAATTGTTCGACAGAACTACAATATTTTGTTGCTGATTAACGATAGGACGATAAATTCTGTCGGTACATTACCGACGGAGCTTACAATTCCATCGCTAACTAGTGAAAAAATAAATAAATCCGTCTATAAGTTACTGACGGAATATATCAGTCTGTCGGTAGAAATTTAGCGATGGTTCATGTTTCTATTGGTAACTTTAGTGACGAATTGTTATATTTTTGTCGGTAACTTTAGTGATGGAGCTACAATATACCATCAACAAATTCATCGATGAAAGATTGGGATTTCTTCTGCAAAGTAACAATGGAATATTATAAATCCGTTGGTAAATTTTCTTTAACTTACCGACTGATGCATAAACTTTCGTCGCTAAATTTACCAACAGTCGTTTCTCTGACTTTTCTTTCTGTTAGTAATTTCTATCACAAAAACCTATTTTTCTTGTAGTGTAATATTACTACTATGTAAATTTGATGTACTTTGTGGAATGTCATAGTAAGCAGTATCAGGGAAAGAATAAGAATGGTCATTGCACTTGTTAATATAGGATGAGTAATTGGAATCAAAAGGAAATATATGTTCATGAAAACCACCATCTTTTAAGACAATGAGTTTATGACTATCAAGGTCATATATTTTGTACCATTTAATGCCAATAGGATATCCAATAAAAACATATTTTCTTACTCTAGCTTCAGACTTTTGTCTATGATTATTAAGTATTGAAGTAAAACAAAGAGAACTAAAGACCTTCATGTAAGTATAAAGAAGAGGTTTGCTAAAGAGTTTTTCATAAGCTGTCAAATTTTGCAAGATTTTATAGGTATACTATTAATTATATAACAGAATATGAGTATGGCTTCTCCACAGAATTTTTTAGGAAATTTGGATTGAAACATAAGAGCTCTAGCAACAACAAACAAATGTTGATGTTTCCTTTCAACTCTTTTTTAGCAAAAAATGGTTTCATGTCAAGCTCTTTGATAGCGTATGATCTTAATTGCTTAATTTTTCTATCAAATTGAGCCTCAATTAGGTTATAGAAGCAGGGTAGGATAAACTGAACATCTGACTTATGTCTCATAATATAAACCCAAGTAACTCTAGCGAAATCATATACCAATGTAAGGAAATAGTGAAAACCATTGATTGTAGCATCAAAATATGGTCCCCATACTTCAAAATGTAATAACTTAAAAGGGTGTTCAATGTTTTTGATATGATAGGGAAAAGGAAATCCCTTTTGTTTTGCTAAAGGAAAGGTTTCACAAACTTTATTAGAATGAGAAATTATATCAGGTTTGGATTTATGTGTTACACTCAATTTGTCATGAGCAACATGACTAAGTCTATAATGCTAAATATCAAACAATGATGACTTTGAATTGGTGTTGACATTGGAAATGAATGCTGAATCAATTTATGTATAGTACTAGAGACTTCAGACATATTTTCAAATGAATTTGGGTCGTGTTAAAGAAAATACACGCCCATATACTCTTTAGCAAAACCAATCATCATTTGGGGACACTGGCCTTGGATTACATAATGTTAGATGAAAACACAAAGGAACATTTGTGAGTTTTTCTTGTAAATTTCTGACAGATAAAAGGTTGAACTTGAAAAAAGGTATGCATATAACATTGTATATATGTAGTGAACAAGAAAGTGATACTAAACCTAGATGTGTAACTTAAGTCTTTTGTCCATTTGTCATCTGAACATATAGATTTTTAACTAGCTTGTCATTATATGAGAATGAAGTGTTACTACACGTATGATCTGAAGCACCTGTATCTAACACCCATTTATCATGTAATGATGATGTAGTAGTCTAAAATGCAATAAATATGTTTGTGGTGGATGAAAAAAGTAGGCTGAGAGTTATATCTGCAAAATTAGAATAGTGTGTGTTCCCTGTATCTCTTGGTTGTGTATTGTGTACACCATAGTTAGAGCCTAATGATTGAGCTATTGAAATAGTTTGCTATGCTTATACTGTTCCTTGTCCATTTAGAAGTTCTAATAGTCTCTGCATCTAATTCTTGGTTAGTGTTATTGGAAATGTTTCTTGGATTTGAGTGGATTTGCAAAATCACTTCCATCGAAGATAACTCCATGAACTAATGTCTTCCCTTGTGGTTTTGATTTGCTAATTTAAAGTTAAGAGGAAAACCTATTATTCTGACATTTTTCTTTTGTATATCCTTTCTTTCCGCTATAACTACATATAATTTATGATTTCCCTTTCTTATTTTATTCTCCAAGAGATGCTAGAGTAGATGATCCAATCAAAGGTTGAGATAAACCTTGTATCAATGTTCTAGACTCATCTCTCATCACCATATTATATGCCTCCTCTAAGGGATGAAAAGGCTTCGTCAATAAGACTTGTAAAGTCTGATGAGAGCATTTTAATCCATTCAAGAACTTAAAAACAACATTCTTCAATTGTTGATCCATATAATGTTGGAAACATTATAGATTGCAACTTCCACAGATGCAATAAGGGTAAGGTCTATATTATCTAAGCTCCTCAAGAATCATGGTTAGTTTTGTATAATATACATTAATAGTTTAACCTGCATTACTCTTTTATTATCACATCTGCATGCGGGTCTATTTGGAACAGCCTCTCTACTATGTAAGGGTAAGGCTACGTACTATCAGATTTCCCCAAACCCTACTTTATTGCGAGATTTCGGACTGAATGTGATGATGATGATATCAATAGATTTGTTCCTTTGATTTAAATGGATAGATCTAAAATGCAATAAATATATCTTAGTTTATGATATATAATTGCATATATTTAACTGGTTAATATAATTTGCCGTAAAATTTAGTCTCCTGACGATAATCAGATAAAAGTGGATGAGATTTAAGACAGGCCGACGGAGGAAGTGGAAGTGCCTGTTTGGTTGAGCTTATATCAGTAGAGCTTTTGTCAATAGAGCTTTTGTCAGTAGAGCTTTTCTGAGAAGAGCTTTTTTAAAAAGTCAGTTGACTGTTT
>JANQBM010367205.1:5094-19437 GCA_025594535.1 Erythroxylum domingense
TTCAGTAAGATATTTAACTAACATCTAACATGTGGTCGAGAAACGGAATCCCAGTATTAGAATCAGCAACTCCAGTCCCGTCCAAGTTAATCTTAACCGACACATTTGTCTCCTTCGTCACTCTCTTCACTTCTCCAACTTGAATCCCACCTAAACAAACCCAATTACAGTTAATGCATCGTCTCCAAAAATTAAGGTTAAGCAGAGGAGAATATGTTACCGGAGTTGGCCGCAGGCGCCGAGCGGCCGTTGTCTTGGATTGGAACAGCGCGAGGGGCTTGACAGTCCATTTTGACGGTAGGCGAAGAGGAGATTGGGAAGCGGATAGAGTTCAGGGCGGGTACGTTTAAGGGTCCAGAGGGAAAGAGCCTGAGCGGTGGCGATGACGACGCACGTGTGGCGGCTGCAAACTCCATTTGCTTGCTTAAACTTACCGATTGACGAATACTATTTTTATGTTGATGCCAAAGCAAGAATTCAAAACAGCAAAACGCCGCCGTTTCATTCACAAGAGCCACTGCATTAAATGAATAATTGCTGTTTTATATTATCCTAATTTGATTATTCTTTTAGGTTTGTTTGTTTCATTATTTTAGTTTTTAATTTTTAATTTTAAATTGAGAACATTTTTATCTGCTCAAGATTTGAGTTTTTTCTAATTTTTAAAACTTATGAAAAACATAAAAAGCGATATTTTGTACTGTATTTATTTTTCTCATAATTTAATTTAATATCAATCAAATATATATTATTTAAAACTTGTTAATTCTCATAATTTACCAACAAACACAAGTAGTTGTTGCAAGTGGGCATAGTTTTAGATCCTCCAGTCGCTGAAGAGAACATTCCCCATGATTCGAACCCTTTGTTGATCAAACATACCATCCATTTCTACGTCAAGCTGTCGAAAGCTTGACCTGCGCTTAACTCGACGAACACCACCATAAAGGTAAGGAATTAAACCTGTGTACTTGTCCAGTGCTCCTGCCATCTTGAGAATCCAACAGTTTTTTATGTACTTGCAGAATCCAATCCAGAGGGATAAGAACACACAAACCTTATCAAGCTTTGTCTAGCCAATTGTCTTTCACACATACAGGTTTCCACGTTTCATGAACGTGCCTGCCACGTCCAACTAACCTCCAGAGACATTGAGACCAGAAGCACCTAATTGTATGGAAACTCATAGTTTAATCACATCACCGTACGACCATAGTAATCTATGATCCTACAAGAGAGAACAGAGTTTTTTCTCCAAAACTTGAAACTGATAACAGGGAATTTAAGTTAAATTATATCACATGAGCAAGTTCAACAACTAAAAACCAAGAATTGTTATTTGAAATTTCAGTTCAAAATTTGTCAACCATGTTCAGCAACTGACATCGTAGAATAAAGAGGTGTTGCCACCTAAAAATTGGAAGAGTACAGACTTTCTGGACTTGCAGAAACTATATATATGAAGTTAAAATTCCGTAGAGTCGTATATGTACATGCTGAATGGTTGGAGAAAGTCTGACAAACGTCTTGCAACAAAAAACCTGCCCACCAACCTCCAGAAAAATAGGCCACGCAACAGCAGCTTCCCTGACTTGATTCTCGTTTGGCCTCAAATTATCTCCATAAAGAACCCACTTTTAAACTCCTTACCCTAATAACCATGAAAATCGTAAATTTTGCACCAGTGTCAATCATGCTGCTATCCAAGATGGATACTGCTGCAATCATGTAGACTTGGAAATACCCAGTCCAGAGGTCGTGTTGAGTATTGATTGTTTCAGTTAATCTAATACCCTTTCGCACGAGCAACTTATAATTTGCCTGAGGTTTAAACAGCACTGAGCATAGTTTCAAATCCACTGAGCATCAGAGGAAATTGGAATTTCACATCTCATATGCAGGAGATTGTGCAAGAGGATCCTCTGCAGAAGGCAGCGGTTGAGCACAAACAACATCCACAATTTCCCTATCTATTTTTCTACAATCACTAAATGTACAAGCATTACCATTATTTGTATCAGCCAAATCCAATGCAGCCTTAGCTTCTACCTCTTCTGCATTATGACGTGCATCCTTGCAACATAATCTGGAAAAATCATCCTTTGATTGAGTATCAACAGTTGAAATTTCATCTTTGCCACCATCAGATTGATTTTTTCCAGCCTGAGCATCATCAACTACTCCCCTTTCACAAGCCACAACATTTTTTACAGAACAAGGAATGTCTTGTTTGCTTCCGTCTGAGTTATCATTATCGCACTCAGATAATCCATCATGGGATTCAATACTAGCACATCTCATATCCTCAAGTGCAACTGGCTTTTTAAGTTCATGAGAAGCATCTAAGATGTTATTCATTGACAAGCTACCACCTAAAGAAAGTGCTCCAGAATGTGCTTCAGTATTTACAGTAGTCGCATCACCTTGAAAACAAGAATCAGTATTGTTTAGAACGGTAGATTCAGCACCTGTCTTGTTAGTCATTCCTTGTGTGCCATTACTTCCATCAGGGTCAGGCAATTTTTTAATGTCTAGCGAAGATTCATCTAGCTTAACACCTGATTCAATATCTGAGCCTTTATCATCTTCAAGTGACACTGAGCTTCTAACTCCATGAGATGCACCAAAAAATTTACTCATCATAGAGGCATCATTTGAGGGATTATCTCGACATTGGGAATCAGAATTAGCAGTAGCTACATCATCTGTCTCACTGTCACGCTCTGAACCACCATTACTACACTTGAGTTCAGGTCCACTGGAGGAGCCAATATCAGATTTACTTGCCACCTCTGGAACACAATGTTTACTGCCATCAGATTCTACTTTTCTTACACCTGCCGAAAAAATTGTAAATTCAATTAAAAATATTTTAAAGGATATACATGCACAATGTGTATTGCCATCATATTCCACATTTCTTACAACAGCTGAAAAATCTCCAAGTTTATTAAAAATATTTTAAAGAATAAGTGCAAAATTGAAGTCAAATTCAAAGCCAACGAAACGCAATAAAACCTTTGCTAGTCTTTAAGTTTCTGGCAAATTTTTCTTGCCCCAAAAGCTGCTTCTGCAACATATCTATACCAGGGAACACCAGCATATTAATAGACTTCAACTCGTGCTTAAGAGACTCATCCAGAGTAGTGAAACCAAAAACTTCCGTCCAAGTTTTTGTAAGCTCAGAAATTGCAGGGATGATCAACTTCTCAACTTTCATAGAGCAAAGTGCCTAAGCAGACAAAGAAGAGTCAATAATATAGTAGAAAAAGTATCCAACTTGAAGCAGATATAACTTTGGACCCATATATTAGTAACTTCCGCAAGCAAAAATGTTTAGTTCCTATTCCTCACCATTTCCAGGGCATAAAAAAGTCGACGGCACATTCCTTGGCGCCTATATGTATGGCGAGTTCCAATAAATGGCATTTCTGCCAACCGGGTGCCATGAAACCTGGAAAATCATGGGCAGAAAAGATCAAAATCACCAGAATGGACCTGCTAGGAAAATTCTAAATGCACTGCAAGTAGGTGGGGGTGATCATATCTAGTAGATAGAAGAAAAGAAAACACTAAGTTAACCAAAAGGACTCATGCAAGTAAAGAGTTTCCACGGTTCAAGATGAGCAAGTCTTCTGTGTGACTCTGTCTCGTTGCAATGTGAAAGAACTACATTTCCAGGTATTGAAGGAACCCTAGGCTTATAATTAACAACAAAAATTGACATATATTGAGAGTTTCATATAGTCCATTTATTAACTAAAGCTCAATAACTCTTTCTTTCAACAGCCAAATTGTTGCAATTTAAAAGTAAATAAGTGACTAAAAATCCAATACCTGATGGATGCCGCAGAAATTATTTCGTCACCCTTTTCTAAGATCGCGGTATAGAAGCCAGAGTAGTTAAGCCTGTTGAAGTTTGACCTGAAAAGATGAAAATGTCAACATTAACAGAAGACACGGCAGAAAAATTTGACTCATACAACAAAATGCACCAAGTCAGAAATTTGGAAATCAAATTAACAAAACCTGACCACAACTTCGGAATGAATTTATGTTGAAAGCATATAAAAGAAGTAAAGTTTGGTTTAAAATAAGGAATGAAATAAAAATTTCTTTCCAGTACCCATATCCATAGAAGTATAACATGGCAACAGCCAGATAACTCCATTTAAGAACAGATTGAAAACTGAGTACACAAATCTATCACAAAAACGAATGGATGCACAAAAAGTATAAGTTTAACATTGTTAAACTCAATTACCATTGCAAAGCATGAAACATTAAAAGAAATGACCTAATCCCCAATTGGGTTTCAGCCCATATTTTTATAATAGAAGAAAAATACATGTTATCAGTAACATCCAATATAGTACTCATTAACATTCCTATAGAGTAAAAAGAATGCTAACTTCCTATATAGGAGACATAACAATACTAACCCTTGAAAATAATGTTTAGAAAATTTATTGTTCTAAGTTCACAGTAAGGACCTAAACACATTTGATTGATCTATAATAGCACCTGTAAGGCTATAATGCATGTTAATGATGCTATTCTAAGGGTTCAGATCAATTTCTAACAAACGTGTATGTAATCACAAAATAGCAGAATACTTACCCAGTGTTATAAAGAACATTGTGTATAAGATTGATTCCGCTCCTCCTGTCCACAATCGGCAAAAAGCATTCATCCATAACAGACAAAGCAACGGCAAGCTTTGAATTGCACTCTACCCTCTGAGGAAGTCCTGGAAGAGATTCATCCAATTCTGAATCTGTTCTATGAATAAGAGACCATGAAAATCCGGCTTCCAGTTCATGTTTGACCCCAAGATACCTCTGCAGTTGCTCAAAGAGCTACAAAGCAGAAATGTATAGGTCAACACGATTACTCATAACTTGGTAATCAAATCAAAGGGACAGAAGCAAGCAATAACAAATTCCAGTTAAACTCAGATAGCACCATTACTGTACAGAATGTTCAACTCAATCAAGCCAGGTATATTTAATGATGATGGAGTGTGAATATCAGAAGTTAAAAATAGAAATGATTTATGGAGAACTGAAAGTTGAAAAAAGGAGACCTAAAAGTTGAAAGATTTATAATGTTAGTTACCAATAAGCAATGTCATCGCAGTTATCACATAACCACGAATAGTGAACCACAAATATTGAAAACATGTAAGGGTAATTTACTTTCCAAAAACCTTTATATATCAGTCAATTAAATATCCCACAAAATAGAAAGAAAATTGGATGCATTAAACTCATCGAATCCTAGAGAAAACTAGTATACCTCTCGGCATTTCTTGCCACAAAAACTATCAGCCTCAAGAGACAAGGCATCCATCTCCTCCACGCATGACTTGTGATCTATGGGGAAGAGCAAATTTTCATTTTCAATCAGAATATAGATAACAAGGATGGAAAGGAATTCGATTAGATGAAATTGGAAAGACATAGAAGATACATGTTTTTGCACAGATCACACACGTAAGTAGCAGTGAACAGGCCGACTCATCTCCCTGAATAATATTCTCACTGGCTACCCCACAAAATTTGCAAGTACAATTTGGGCAATGCCAGTCACCTGGGGGAAGCATCTGCAATGGAACAAAACAGTGAGTTCCTAAAGGATGTCCTGGGAATAAAACACAACTATTTAACTACAATATAGCTTAAAAGTAAGTTGGTCTATTTAACTCGATTCCTTGCCTTTATGAAACAGTATCAAGCCAAGAAGAATGGACCTGAATACGTTAAGAATGTTTCCTCTTATCTAAACACTTCATATGGGATAACACGTTTCACAAGTCATCACAGGCCAACAATTTTCATAGCATATACAAAGTCTCAACATTCTTCTAACCAAAAGCATCTCAAACGAAAATTAGTTTTTGAGATCCAAAAACAAAATAAACTGCATGGTTTGCAGGCCAGTATCCTCAACATTAACCACAATTCCACGCTTAGCCTAAGCACACTGTTGTTGGGCAAGCATATGAACCTCAAACAAAGATCCAACTTCAGTTCAACTAGATAACTAAACTTATGGTAGTCTCTAATCTAGTCACTAACCAAAGAATCCACATGCATTTTCAGTATGTCTTTCTTTTAGTATAAGAAGATTGTTAACGTTATTGAGATTATATATGCAAAAAGCTCTTTCAAATACCTACTTAGGTTAGAAGAGAACAACAAACGATACAAAAAGGAAAGATACAAACTTTAAGATAGTCACATATTGAACTTCTATGAATCAGTACAAAGCATAGCTAGAATTAATTCAAGCACGCAGCTTGGACGAATGGACGATAAACATAAAGCAACAAATAAAGATAAAAACACATACCTTTATATCCAGGCAGCTCTGATGAAACGTTGATGGACAACCATCACAGCATATCAGGTCCCCGCCATCCCCACAGAGGCCACAGGTATCATCATTTGGGTCATCACCATCAATGTCTACAGAGTGAAAACTGATGCGCTCAATAGAGTCCTGTCTATTCCATGCATCAATCTGACACTCCAGGAGTGAATTGCCAGAATCAAGATATATATTTTGGAATGGCTGGCGTAATTTACTCCCAGCATGGATCTCAAACTTTGAAACAGTGAGAATTTTACTACAGCAGCCACAGTGAATACCATCTTTTGTAATCCAGCCTTCTAGCATTACTTTGGTCCGTCTACGATTCATATACCTCACCTTTTGGCTTGGTTGCACAGTTCCAGAGTCAATTAGCCAGGCCAGCAGTGTCAGTTTTCCGGTATGTGGAACAAAACCATCACTCTCAGTATTTAGTCCCTGATTAGAATTTCGAACCAACAATGTGCACCTACCAAGTTTTCTACTTTTCCTACCTTGAGCGATGGATCCAGAGGATGGCTCTTCATTGTTATCATGCAAATTATGAACTGCACTCGGAACTTTTGCATTTAAACTGACATAATTGTTACCGTTTACTCTGCCTTTCATTGACTTATTACTCTGCTTTATGAAAGAGCTTAGTTTCTCTTCATGGCTATCACTATTCATGCTCTCCTCATCATGCTTTATACTTGAAGACTTTTTCAGAATCTCATTCTCACTGTCCTCTCTCTGCTTCTTTTTCATTTCTTTTTCAATCTTCTTGCGAGTCTTCCTTGTCAATTGGCTAAGCACCTCATCTGACAATGGCATAAATGGAGAAGCAACAGTTCTCGGTTTTACCTCGTCGTCATCATCGTTTAATTGCTTCAAAAGGGCATCATATGCCTTGATGATAGACCAATAAGCTGTTCCACCAGGGTTAATGTAGACCGCATCAAGGTAGTCTCTGTTCCTTCTAGGCCTGTAGTCGATTGTCCAACCTGCATCCAGAAGCATACCCCTTATACGCTCCCGCAGCTTTTGCTTTTCTGTACCAGTACTACGCTTAACTTTCCCCTCTCTAACTTTAACTGGTGGGACCTGATTGGATGGCGTTTTCACACCTCCACTATTCATCCCTTTCATGGATTTCCGAGCTTTCAAATTTTTCAGTCCAAGCTTCAATGATGAATCACTGCCATCAGAATCCTGGTCATGGCCTTTGTTTTTCTTAATAGATGATGGTGATTTCACAGAATGACGAACTTCCATAGTTGTTCGTCCCAACTTCAGGGATGTATCACTGTCTTCTGTATCCTGGTCGCTAAATTTATGATGTTTCAATAATGACGATTTCATTGATTTACGTGGCTTCCTCTCTGTCCCAACAAATCCACCAAATTTCTCAACATGTTTGGGCTCAGAGTAAAATGAAGGACGGGGCAGAACATTCTTCTTGACAGTATCTTCTATCCTTAACCCCTTCCTGTTTTCTTCATCTTCCAAGTGATCGTAACTTCTCAGAGAGCCACCAACCTTCTTCTTCTTGTTCACCATTACCTTTAAAACACCATTTTTCCCCTGAACTCTAATGGGTTCGTCAGAATCATAGTTATTATATGATATCGGATGTCTAGATACTCCTCTGCCATTACGATCTCCTCGACTTAACCCACTTTCCCTCTCAAAATGAGCACTTTTTCTCCTATCAGCAATACCGTGTCTACTTGATCCTGTCTCATATTCCTCCCCAATGCTACTTCTTCCCACCATCATAGTCCCAAAAAACATCCCTTTCTCCAAACTCCCTCCATCAAACCGTTTCCTCCTCACCATCTCCCCATCACCCGCTTCATATTCATTAAAGTCAAACACATCCAACCTGTTCCTCTTTCTCTCACTCAAATCCTCCCCATTCCTCCCAATAAAACCACCCTCATTTCGTCTCAAAACACCCCCCTTGTTCCTCTTCCGATCAACGCCACTTTCTTCAATGCCACGCTTATAATCATTCAACCCATTACAGACCCTTATTGTCTCCGACCCCAGGCTTCTCCTAGGCGGCATCAATAGTTCATCGCTCGACCCCGAATCACTAAAATCCATTCTAGCTCGCTTCTTCTCCTTCTTCCCCTCAAAAAGCTTACGTCCACCTGAAGACCCAACAACATTACCACCACCCTTCTTTCTCACAATCAGACAACCAGAGGAGTTCTTATTCTTCACAAGAAACCCTGACGCCTCCCCAGATCTCCTCCCGTCTTCCATATCCAACCAAAACTCAACACCCAAAACCCTAATTTTCCAAACTCATCCCACAATTGAGCTTCGAAAATCAATACAACACAATCCCAGAGCCTCAAATCTATGGCAAAACCAAACCCATCACATCAAAACCCACTAGATCTAAAGTTATTATCACATAAATGCCCCACATGAACCAAGAAGTCACACGAGGATACCTTGCAGCCTTCCGCTCACATCGAATTAAAGTCCCTCCGACGCCGATTGGTGACGCAACTTCCCGGTTAAAGAAAGCACGATGCAGAAAGGCGGTGAAAGAGAGAGAAAGATTTAGAGAGAAGAGGAGCGAGACAGATGGAGGAAGAGAGAGAGACTACAAGTACATGTATTAAAATAGCTTCCAATGAGCCATTAGGACTCTTCTTCTCTGTAACAATTTCGTTTTTTTCTATTTTTTCTTTCATGCCCCTTTACCTTTTTTTTCTTTTTAATTTTTTCCCTCCGAATCTTGTTCTTGAAGATCGAAACGTTACCGCTGTGATCTTCCCACGTAGACTAGGACCCATCAACAAAGTGGGTCATCTCTTACGTGGCATCTCTTGGTTTCTATGATGCATTGTTAGGGATTAACGATGGAGCGTGAAGTTTAATTGCGGTAAGTGGCGAGTGAACGGATGGATACGACAGTATCTTAGGATTAGGAAAGAGTTTCGAGTGACGACTGTTGGCGGGGTTCTGTTCCCTGCAACGAGGTCAAACCGGTTTAGTAAAAACTAGGTTGTTTTCTTTTTCTTTTTTATTTTCCCATGGAATTACCTATTGCAACAAACTTGCTTGTTTTTCTACAAGTTGCTGGTAATTAAATTAAGGGTAAAAAAACAAAAATTCTTAAGAAATCTTAGAAAAAAATTATTTTAAAAATTTTTGAAAAAATATTTCTAATATTTCAATTTTTTTAGAAAAATTATTTTCCTTAAGTTTCGAATAAAAAATAATGATGAAATATAAAAACTTTAATGTTGGACTAATTAAATACTATTTATATAGCGATTCTACTTGGCTCTTAAAATTAAACCAAATTAACTATATATGACTTAACTTAATAATTTATTATAATTATTTTAAATTGTTAATTTAAATCATATTTAATTAATTCAAATATAGTTTAAAAGTGGAGTTGAGTTAAGTTGACATATTAATAGCATTTAATTTATTCATGTCTGATATTTATATTGTGTGCACTTCTTCATTATATTTTAATCAAATATTTAATAGATGAGATTTTTTTTGAAATTTTGAAAATTTCAAGAATTTTAAACAGAAATTTTTAAAAAAAATTAAAAAAAATCTTAACCTACAATGGATATTTATATCTTTTATCCTTAAATTAATCACATGATTTTAAATCATTAAGCATTTCATGCTAGAAAATAGTAATATCATCGTCATAATTGAAACACTACCTCCTTTTGTTTGCCTTAAGCATGGAAAATACCTTGCAAAACTTTCATATTTGTCAATGATGTTTTTCATTTGAAAGGAAGTAATTCCATTAATAAATTGCATCAACTTAAAATTAGGTAATACCTAGACTTTATACCAAATTTAAATTCAAAATTTTAAAATTTTAAATATAAACTCAATTGAATTTTTAAATATAACTAAACATTTATATTCATTTTATAAACTCTATATATATTTTAATTTTGATCGAATGGACTTCAATTTACTAATAATTATAAATAATTATATGTAAAACATTACTAAACTTCAAATCAAATACTTACATACTACAATTTTAATTTAATTTGACGCGTTAAATTGAAAAGGGACGGGGTCGGCCCAATTAAAGTCAACATATTTTTGTCAGCATTAATTGTAATATGGTGCGGGAAGAATTGAACAATCATATATGATCTTAAATTTGTAGAATGAGGTCACTTAACATGTTTACATGTTGATATCAATCAATGTCTTCAAGATAACCTTTTAATACAGGCACAACGCTCAGAAGCTCCAGTAGCTATCAACCCGGTGAGGCAGTAGTCACGTGATTTAGCACTGTCTGGTAAAGCAGACGATACCAAGTACAGCTAACATCTGTAATGGTTTAGAACCCTACTTTGTCCTTACAAAAATTTTATTTTGCTCATTTTCTTTCAGCTAGACCACGAAGAGGAATCCTATTATCAAACATGGAAAGGTAATAATGAACATGTTGAAGAAAAGGAGATGAATGGTAGTGAATGTTTAACTTCAGTATCACAAGAGTTAATACCAGGCACAAAATCAGCAATTACTATGATTGTTCCTCGCATGTTAAAACTCAACTGCTAAAAGATTCCAAACATAACAACGCCGGCTAAAGATTATAATCCCTGAAAAGACTTTGCTGAAGACTGAAGTGTTTGATTGGTGAAAACGATCTAAACAAAAGACGGCAACACACTCTAATAGGACTACTGCAAGAGATTAAATGGCTGCCCTTTCGATCTTACTTCTTCTTCCCTGCCTTGGCAGCATCTCCAGCCTTGGTCTGCAAATTGACAACCAAATTGGTTGGATACAGATAGGGAGATTCATATCAACATGAATGGAATTGCATATTTGAAGAAAAAGAAATGGGCTCTATTACCTTTTTCACACCACGAATCTTCTTGGCTCTGTTTTTCCTTTCCTTCATCTGCTTTCTTGACTTCTCTACCTTGGTGTCTAGGCCATTCTATCATAAAAACAAGCACCAATTCAGATTATTGGTCAAACACATTGATGCATATGAGCAAAATTTTATTATACAGAAAGAGATGAATCGATGCAAGCTACAGTTATGAGAAAAAAAATGCATATAACACCATAGTCGTAAGCAGTTAGCATACATCAAAAACCTAAGGTGCTGAATAGCAAAAACAGGGAAAGAAAAAAGGAAACAAATGTATTTTTTCCCTAAAAATACAAGCTATGAACCAATATCAAAGAAGTGTCATCCACTTGTAAAATTTTATGATCCTCTGTATGGATTGTATGGTACCCACAGTGAAAGAGCCATGGATTGTGATCTTAAATCGCTATTATCTACCTTAGAATAAACCCGAAAGAGATAAGAAATATCCAAGTTTTGGACACTAACTATATACACTCTGATAAAACGAAATGCATGTTTTTAGAATTAATAAACAATACAAAGTACATAAAAGAAAGTCTTATACATTAGAAAAGCTACTCATACCATCACAAAAACATAAGTATATCCCCATTACCAAATTGAATAGCATCAAGACTAATGACAATGTTAGAAATAGCAAACTAGTAATCCACTTCCCCAAACCAAAACAAAAATGTATTAACGAGAATATCCCAAAGCAATTTGTCCTAAGGTTTTCCAAAATCTAACCGAAGCTCATCAACCCTGCTTACATTATTGCATGCCATCACCCACATCAGGAGACAGAAAAGCCCAATCAAAGCACTATGAGAACATATAATCATAACCCCCTTGTAAAACATAATCCACTAAGCAACCGCAATCCACAAGATCATGCAAACGCTTGTGAAAAAATAAAATATCCCGAGATTCTCAAGATATAAAAACAACAATAAAAGCATTTCAATTAAAATGCAGGGTCTAGGAGGTCCAAAAATACGCAATCTTTTCTCTAACTCGTAGAGAGGTTGTTTCTGACAATCCACAAGATCATGCAAACGCTTGTGAAAAAACAAAATATCCCGAGATTCTCAAGATATAAAAACAACAATAAAAGCATTTCAATTAAAATGCAGGTTCTGGGAGGTCCAAAAATATGCAATCTTTTCTCTAACTAGTAGAGAGGTTATTTCTGATAGATCCACTGGAAAAAAGAAAGACTAAAATAAGAAGATAATAAAATAATAAATATATAATAAAAATATTATAAAATATAAAATAATAACAAATAAATAAAAGTAACGATAAAAATAAAAATAAATAAATATGTACAAATAAAAATATAAAAATAGGAAATATAATAAAAATAGAACAAGGTAAAACTAAAAATAAAATAAAAACACAAATAAGACAAAAGATAAATGAATAAAACATGTCATTAAAAAAAGTTTAGACTCAATAATTAAAAAGAAAGTACTACATATTAAATGTTTATGTTAATTAAAGACCTATGAAAAAAAAAGGATCTCTTTATGAGATATTCTTTACCCGCATCCTAATACACCAAAGTTTTCTATTGAGAACTGACCTCAGTATATCCTAACGTTCTCAAGATATGAATGAATACCATATGAACAAACTAATAAATGTAAGATCCAGATCCGCTAGCCCTTGCATGCAACTCATAAAAAAACATCAATAGCAGCATCCATACTGACATAAACAAAACAAGGATACCAGCCTTGCCCTTGTTAATCTCAGGTACTGTCCAGTACAGCTTAAACAGCCTCATCTAAACATCTAGAATCTAGCAGCAAAGTGGCTAAACACTAATTTCCAATTAATTATAAGCCTAAAACCATGAAAGAAGACCGCGTACAAAAGCATAAACGCGTATATTTCATGCACAAAAGCAACAACTGTAAGGAGAAGTAGCAATAAAGTACCCGAATGAGCCTGTACTTTGGTTCATACTTCTTTGCGCTCTCCACAGAGTCGTAAATCAGACCAAAGCCAGTTGATTTCCCACCTCCAAAATGAGTGCGGAACTTGAACACAAAAATGGAGTTAGAGTCCTTCACGTCATACAAGTTTGCAAGCTTCTCCTTTAGCTCAGCCTTCATGAACAAGCCATTATTATGTGGTGAACAGTATAATCAAATAAAACATAAACAAACAAAAACAAAACAGACAGAGAAATAATACCTTCGAGACATTGGCACGCCCTGGATGGAGCACGTCAATAACCTGCCTCACAAAAAAATAGAGTTCCGTTAAAAAAGCTACCAAAGTCCCAATTTTTCCCCCTCGCATGATTGATAATTTTCCCCGAACATTCTCTAGGAACACAATCATACACAAACTGCAATGACCACGTCAAAAATACGACAAAGAAAAACAGAAGACTAAAAGAATAAGAGAGAACCCACAAATTGTTTCCTTGAGAGAAGCCTGTTAGTCATGAACTTCCTCGTCCTGATCGTCACAGCCTTGTCCGCCATGTTTACTGCTCGAACACAATGGTACAAACTCAAGGATTACTATTTTCACAAATGCATAATTTAATGGAATTAGAACTCAGGTGATCTATAAGTATTACTTGAGATTGGCAGTATATCGCTGATTTCCACTTGCCGCCGATTGGAATAGAGCGAGGCTGCGTTTTAGACAGACAAGTGAAAAACTCGGGTATTTTTAGGGTTTTGTTGAACGGGATAATAAATTGTGGGGTGTTTGGCTGTGGAGAATGTCGTGCTCCAGTCTGGAATAAGATGACCCTTCTATGTGTCCAAATTTCATATCAGGGATGAATGGGTCGGGCCGGGCCGGCCAGCCAAGGCCTGAATTAATATCTATTATCTTCATTTTCGCTTATTAATTAGGAGTTTTAGCTTGATGCATTCATCCTCAAAGTTTTTTTAAAATAATATTTTAAAATTAACATGATTTTTTGTTTTAATTATATTTTTATATTTTATTTTACTTCAATATAACTTTTTATATGTTAATATTGAGTTATTTTTAATTTATTTTTAAACTGCTAACAAGTTGATTTTTTTGAGTACAAATACCAAATTGATTTGAATAATATAAAAATATAT
>JANQBM010367418.1:0-19433 GCA_025594535.1 Erythroxylum domingense
CGGAGACAGAAATTTCTGTTCTGTCCACCACAACCAAACAGCTCACTGTCTCCAAATTTTGTTCCGTTCTGTTCCGTTCCGTTCCGTCTCCAGATACTGGAGACAGCAACCAAACGTAGCGTAAGTTTCAAGTCAAGTCGCCCTTATCACGACCAATTGTCATTCTTAAAAATGATAGACACAGTGATGAGGTAAGGCGTGGACATTACAAAGGGAGACAAGGAAGATAATAAAGTCCAAGTCTAATTATCTAAGGTTAACGAATTTTGTTTGAGTTAAATGAATTTAAAACTTTTTTAAAAAATTGGACTTTATAATAATTTGGCTCACTCTACGACTCGACCCGACTCAAAACTTGAGTGTATATATATATATATATATATATATATATAGTTATAAATGTCTGACCATCTTCTCTTCTCTTTAGTCTCTTCTCTTTGCTATTATGTTGTAGGAATATGGATAATATCTATACCTGTGATTTGAATTGATCAAATTTTAGGTTAGAATCGAGTATTTTTAAAAATTTATAGCTTTGAGTCGAGCTGAAGTTTAGGCTTGAGCTGTTTGACTTGACCCAAAACTTAAAGATATATTAAATAATTTCATTTTGTTAATTATAAAAAAAAGAAATCAAGATTGACTTAAGTCTAATTGAAATTTAAATCGCCTAAACCTGATCAATCTTAAGCCCGAGCCACAAATTTCAAACTCATTTAGAATTCTAGCCTCATCTGAATCTAAACATATTTAAATGACGTCGCCGTACTTCTTTGTACTAGCATTACAAAACCTTCGTTGAACCATAATTGATTATATATGAGAATGAGTTAAATCCATCATTGGTTTAATTTGACATGACTCTCTTCTCTTACGAGATGAATTGAGCACGGTTAAAGTTCTAACTTAGATTTAGCTCAAACTGACTAAAACGACATTATTTTAGATTTTTTTAAGTGATATTATTTTAATTTTAATTTTTTTCAAATTTACGTATCACAATGACATCATTTTAAAAAGAGTTAGGTTGAGCCTTAGTTTGGTCCATAATTTTTTACTCGACATAAAGTCCAATCAATTTAAATAAAAATCGACCGAGCCAAATGACTATAACAAAATAATGCTACTAATGATATTTTCTAAGGTTATATTTGGTTAGATGTAAGGTTTTTAATGGAATGAAATGATTTATGATGGAATAAAATGTAAATAAATGTAATATTAGAAAATTGTTATCTGGGAGGGATAGAATGATTCATAACGTAATATAGTAAAATGTTGTTTAGAAGAATAATTTATAAAATAATATAATGAAATGTTGTTTATCATTTTATATTTTATCCTGACCCCCCAAATCGAAGGCTTATTTTTACTGTTTATAATAGAATGAGATGTAAGTTTTCTTTGGTAAATGACTTATCTGCCATTTTTTGGAGGATTGAAAGGTGTTAATTATTTGACCATGTTAAACTAATGATAATTATGTTTAGTAATTAGCTGATTGAGTTGGCAAATTGAACTCAATTCGTTGATTTTGAAAACGTTGTTATAAGGAGCAGTTTCCTCTAGCGATTAAGAAATTAAAGAACTAAAAGACTATTATATCCAAAAATTATTTCAAATTACTCAAAGAGATGAAGTAGAGATAAACATAGAGATATAAATATGACTTAATTTATACAAATTTTAAAAAGTTAATCATTAAATTAACTTTTAAAATATTTAATATGAAATTAAAAATTTCAAAAAGTAGATACTTTTAAATTTGTTATCTCTAATTATATTATATTAATTAATTTTGCATAGACCCGATATTTAGGTCCCTTTTTATATCAATATTTAGTATATAAAATTATTATTACTTATTTATTGTGTTTAATTAATTCAATTTAATCTAAAATTAATAAATCAAATTTAAATTGATTATTTTTATCTAGGTTTAAATTTTCAGAGATTAATATAAACAGGTTTTCAAAATAAATTTATATTAATTTAATATATTAAATATATAGTTTAAATTTTTAAATTTAAAAAAATCAAATTAAAATAACAAAAAATTATATTTCCTTAAATTAAAAATTAAATCAATATCTTTTTTACAAACCCAATTTCATACTAAGCATGTTGGTGCTACATTTAAAGAAAAACTCTTGGTGTGATATGACCGAATCTATTCTCAAACTTATTTTTAGTGACATTTTAGTAATCTCTCAACCTTTCACGATGTAAATTCAAAAGGATCTCAAGAAGTTTTTAATCAATCTCATTCATCATTGAGAACTTGTATTAAGAGGACTTTAAGTGTTCTTAGGGTTCGATGAAAGATATTAGAGAAAATGATAATGTTGACTTCTTTTGCTATATCTAAATTCCTGTGAGAATATTCAAAGAAATACTAAAATATAAGTTAATACTCATATCCTTATAAATCCTTTTCTTCTAAGTCATACTCTCATAAATCATTTTACGCACAAACAACTAATATTAAACTATTAATTTTATCAAACATCCTTAAATAAATAGTTGATATTATCCATTAGTCAAATCAGTTATATTAATATGATGTTGACTAATCGCTAATAGAATCAGTTAATAGCTAATGCAATCCGTTGATTACCAAATAAGGCCGTAATGTGAAACCCTCCCCTTTTATCATATTCCATTCTATTCCTTTATAAATCCTCATCTCAAACGATGAAATAATATTACATTCCATTCCATTCTACCCAATCAAACATAACCTAATTAATAAACACAAAATGAAAAACTTAAATGATAATCAAACATTTAACAAAAAATTTATCGAGACAAAAGTTAATTAACGGTATAACAATAACAACAATATCTCAATAAAACTTTCTTTTATATTTTTATAAAAAGACTATTTCTTTAACTTGAACGATTGACTTTATAGTTTTAAAGTTTAGGTTAAGTAGGACAGGGCCTTCCATTTCACATCTCTTCTTCGTTAACGATCTCGTCCTATTTGGCGAAGCTACGAATATCCAGGTGGAGGTGGTATCTGAAATCTTAGAGAAATTTTGCAAAGTGTTAGGGCAGAAGGTGAACAATAATAAGAGCCAAATATTTTTTTCCCAAAATGTTGCGAGGGAACAAGCACGTAGGCTCAATCAAGCATTACAGATTCAATGCACGAATAATTTGGGTAAATATCTAGGTGTTCCTTTGATCCATGAGCACGCAATGAGAAATACTTATCAGTACATACTAGATCGGGTCCAACAGAAGTTAGTTGGGTGGCGTGCGAGTGAGTTATCTCTGGCGGGGCGAGTCACTTTAATCCAATCAGTGATCTCATCCCTCCCTATATATACGATGCAAACTGCAAGGTTGTTACGACAACTTTGTGATGGCCTGAAACAAATAATGAGGAACTTCATTTGGGGGTCATAAGATGAAAAGCGAAAACTGCACTTAGTCAATTGGAATGACGTATGTCACCCAAAGAAAGCAAGGGCCTTGGGCTCAAACGCGTTAGAGCGACAAATGATGCTCTACTAACAAAATTAAGCTAGGAATTACTGAATAAACCCTCAGTGCTATGGGTTCAAGTCCTTAAAGCTAAATATCGGCTAAATTTACATCATATCCCTCAAACATTGCATAAGCAAGGGGCTTCGATAATTTGGCAAGGAATTTCAGCTACGTGGGACTATATTCGTCAAGCAATCAAATGGAAACTAGGAAATGGCAACCAGATATACTTCTGGATAAACCATTGGTTGGACAATTGGGGTCCCTTAGTAACTGAGACAACGTTTCCCCTTCTTGACAGGTTGATGTACACAAAAGTGTGATGGGAACTGGAAATGGAATCTAATTCAGAATTATCTCCCCATCTCAAGTTTGTTTGGATTGTGACATCTCGGACTCCATTAGTAGACATGGGTGAGGACAAAGTGGTGTGGGGCCCAAGACAGCAGGGGGTTTTCACTGTGGTCTTTGCTTATGAATTAATCACAAATTTAGACCTGATGGACCATAATCCGATATGGAATGTGATATAGAAATGGTCAGGTTCTCAACGGATTCTCTTATTTCTTTGGCTTTTAGCCAAAAAGAAGCTGCTGACTAACTAACATCGTGTTGCTCGACATATAGCAACGAATAGCAGTTGTCAGTTCTGTGGTCAAGAAGAGACTGTCTTACATGCCCTTCGGGATTGCCATAGGGTGAAGACATCTTGGAGTAAATTTCCTCCTTAGATACTTGAGTCGGATTTCTTTCAGAGGAACGAGGCAATGTGGTTGCATTACAATCTGACTAAACCAGTGAAAATTCAGATGGGAGAGTAGGCCATCATATTTGGAGTTTTTTGCTGGTATCTATGACAGTGGCGGAACAAGAGTCTATTTAAATCTGGTTTTGTTTAGCCAGAAGTATGATATTGCATTGTGTTGGATTATGTAAATTGGGTTAGGAAAGCCCAAGTAGTGATTGGTCGAATCATTAATACACCGGGTTTGGCGGTAGGTCAACATGTGGTCAACATGTGAGTTGGAATCCACCACAGGAGGGTTGGATAAAACTAGATACAGATGGAAATGGAGCGGTCCAACACGGGTCGTCTATTGGAACAATTGGGGGTCTGATTAGGGACCACACAGGAAAGTGGTGTGGTAGATTTATGCACCATATTGGAGAATGCCTTCCCTTAATTGCTGAATTATGGAGAGTGCATGAGGGGCTTAATTTGACTTGGGACCTTGAATTTCGAAAAATTGTCCTGAAAGTGGATTCACCGGAGGTAATTAATATTCTTTCATCATCTGTGTGAACACTAATTGAGGCTAATTGTTCGGTGCAGGACATACAGGCTTTGTTGGGTCGCAATTAGAATGTACAGCTTCAACATATCTATCGAAAAAGGAATTAAAACACTGATAATCTAGCTAATTTAGCATTGCGAGTCTAACCAGAATTACATGTACTTCCAAAGCCTTTGATGGAAACGTTGGTTTTTGTATAACAGGAGAGTCAAGGAGTCCTATATCACCGTAGACATGCGATATTGTTATAATTTGTCTTTTTTCCATTGTATTGAAAAAAAAAAAAAAGTTGGTTTACGCTCACCTCAGTTGCTTGCTGAAATCAATACTTCCTATAAACCTTCCGTGAACTGTGATGCACTGGATTACACCTCCGTAATCCGCGCCATCCAAATATTTTAAAATTCTCCATTCGAACAAAACTGTCCATCGCCATCAACAACACCCGAATTCCGACGGCCTTCGATGCCGTCCGTTGACTCCGTTACACTATGGGGCCCGGTTTCATTTTCAGTTATGAATAAAAGATATTATTTCCTTAAATTTCGGGGTTCTTCGTTTGACGCTTGATTGACTTTTCTTGTTTGAATTTTGAATTGATCAGGCTTCACTGGATCAGTATCTCGCCTTTAATGGTAGGTTAATCAATTAATTTATCATAATTTTATGTGATAAACTTTGTTTTAGTTTCAAATTAAAGTCATAGATTATAGTGTTCTTTGATCGTTTGAGGAATTCTTGGATGCATGAAAGTGATGTGAAAGATTTTTGAGAGTTGGAAGTGTAGAGTGAAAGAACCTTGTAAGTGCTGACCATTAATATGGTCAGTTGGTGTTTGGCCGGTGAGAAAAATGGAGAAAATTTTTAATGCTTTCTTTTTTTTTTTCTGTTTTTTTCCCTTAAATTCAAGACTCTGATCATATGTAGTTTTTCACTAATCAATCATCTTCTTCAGTAACCAATCAAGCAACCGAGTACTTCATCACTGATTCTGTGAGTTTTAAGGTTCCAAGAATTCCACAAAATCGATTTAGGCTGTGGTGATCAGTCTTGAATCTCGATGTTTTTTTAGTACAGAAAGGTTTTTGTGACTTAATTATCAGGTTGGTCCTTGGAAGAGGAGAGATAATAGGGTTTTGAGAAATGAAAAGAGCAGGCTAACTTGGTCTGCAAGGTCGCTTGGGATTTTACTATTTCAGTATGATGGTTTTGTTTCGGGTTCTGCGTCTTGTTTACTAGGACAGTTCAGGTCGCTGAAAACTTTTCCATACTGTACGAACCAGTTGCTTCTTCAAGGATGCCAATAATATACAATTTTCAGACCAGATGTTTTAGCGTTATGATGGAATTAACCCATTTTGTGTGTTGAATCTCGTGCGCCATTTCAATCATTGAGTGTTTAAAACGTATTTTCTGGTTTCTGATTTTGGTACTCTGCTTCAGGTAAAGCGACACCCTCTTCAGAATTTCAAGTACACCATTTGCTGTAATGCGGTTTCTGGTTTGAGACAAATAGATGAAAAAATTGTTCTTTTTTCGATCTTCATCTAACAAGTGTGATGGGAGTGCTGATTCTCCAACTTCTGCTGGCAAGCAAGTCTACTGGGAAATACCAGCAGAAGGAGGGCTAAGCAATCAGTGTATAGATAAGGCTGATATCGATTTCAGGAGCTCCAGGGGCTTTTTCTCAAAGTCTCGAAAGCAAGAACGTGATAGCCCCGGTCCATGTCTTAGAAGGAGCCAGTCCTTGTCATCAGATTCAATTTTCGCTCATGCTCTGGAGCAAACAAAATTTCGTTGCACAGATGATCAAACTGGCCCTCCCTCTACTGTTTCCAATCACTCTCGTCAGCAGCAGTCTGGTGATCATGCATCTAGGTGGGGCATTCGATTAAGATGTTACATCTTTTTAGTTGGAGAGAAATTATGTAGTATGAGCTGCATTTCTGTGCCTTGTTTATAATTATTTAATTGCTTCCTGAGATTGTTTTGCTGGTTCCTGATTACTAGGTGGGTTCTTACACCTGAGAAGCAAACCAAAACAAAGAGATATGAAATGACATCTACATTAAATGCATGTGGACTGGAGAGACTTGGTTCTTCAGCTTCTTCTAAATCTCATCATGACTCATCGACAAACTCTTCATCTAGTAATGTCTCGAGTAAGGTTTTGGATCGCTACGTTGATGGACAGCAGCCGTATGAGGAAAGAAGCAAACCCAAAAGCAATCCTGCACCTAGTAAATATAGTGGGAATGGAAATGCCGGTGCGAAACTTCCACCACGAGTCCAATATACAGCCCCTTCCTCACCAACAGGTCGGGTCAAAGATAAACCCAGGTCTTGTTCATTTAGGGATGCTAAAAGTGCCTGCTTTTCTCCCAGAGATTGGGTGGAGCATGGTTTTGGTCATGAATCTCCAAGCACTATTGCAAAGAACGTAGTTGAGAAACTTTCCCAAATTCATGCTTTCCCCAAGGCAAGTGCTAAGGAGTTTGAGCGTGATATGCCAATCACAATTGAGGATATCTATAGTGGATCCATGAATAGATGCTTCAATTCAAAAATGGATAGTCCTGCCCAAAAAAGTTTCTCCATGGATCAAACTTATGATGCCATAGATAGCTATTATGCAGAAGATATCTCAGGTTGTCAGAAACAAAACAGTTCTCTAGCAGACAACATCGGTGATGTGAACTCTGTTGCAAATGAGGATGCTATAGATGTGGAACTGCAACGAAGATCAAAGGAAGCTGAGGAGAGAGTAGTTTTCCTTTCTGAAGAGCTTGATCAGGAAAGCTTTCATCAAGATTGTGGATTTGATGTCCCATCATTGGTTCAGACTATTAGAAACTTGATGGCTGATAAGGTAAGCTTGGCAATTGAGGTATCAAGTTTTTTAAAGTCTCGGATTGCTGAGAGGGATTCTGCAATGGAAGAGTTTAGATTGGCAAAAGCAGAACTAGAGTCTCGCACCCAAAGATTAGAGAAGGAGAAGAGTGAGTTGCAAACAGCACTGGAGAAGGAACTAGACAGAAGGTCAAATGATTATTCTACGAAGCTTGAAAAGTGCCAACTTGAGGAGCATAGACTTCGTGAAAGGGTTAGAGAGCTTGCAGAGCAGAATGTGTCTCTCCAGATGGAAGTGTCTTCTTTTCATCAGAGGGAAACAGAAAGCAAAAGTATGATAACACATTCTGAGCAGCAAATCAAGCATCTGACTTCAAGGATAGAGGAAGTAACCGGGGACAACCAAGATCTAAAGCAGAAATTCTCTGAATTAGGAAAGAAGTACAAAGCAGTACAGGAAGATCTATATTGTGTCAAAAGAAAATTTGAACAGAAGGATAACGAGTGCAAAGAGTTGCAGAAGTCTGTCACGAGATCATCAAGAACCTGTAGTGACCAAGAGAAGACAATTGTTGGTTTGCGGCAAGTTTTCAGTGAGGAGTTTGAGCAGAAGCAGTCGCTATGCACGTTTGATAAGCAAGTGGAAAAAATGCAAATGGAGCAAATGAGATTGACTGGAGTAGAGATGACTCTGAGGAGGGAGGTGGAATTTTGTAGGCTTGAAATTGATTCCCTTCGAAGTGAGAACATCAATTTGTTGGATCGCTTGAAGGATAATGGAAAAGAGATTGATGCAGTAACTTTCAAGCTAGATGATGAAATGCAGACCCGTGTATGCTGCTTGCAAAATCAAGGTCTAGGAATGCTGAACGAAAGTGCAGAACTGTGTTCCAAGTTATTGGAACACATCCAAGGAAAATCTGGCCAACTTTCAGAGTCAAAGAAGGGCACTGAATTTGCAACCAGTGGTTTAGATGAGCAGTTTCTTGTTGAATCTGACATGAAAATACAAGGTTTCAAGCGTGGAATGGAAAGCCTAACAAGGAGTTTGCAGACAGTATCTTCTTTGCTGCGGGAGAAGTTCAATCTGGTTGCTTTGAAACCTCATACACCATCAAACACTGAATCAAAACAACTAGATTATCAAACTACCGATGTAAGTTGCTTTATAGCAGCGATATTTAACTTACTATGGAGTACATATGAAAAATGTTAGACTAACGAGCACGCTGACATTCAAGTTCAATTTTAATTGAAATTAGTTATTTTCATTTTCATTTGCTTAAGAAACGGGAAATCTAACTGTTCAAAGTTATCTTTGTAGAATCTTGTTTCTAATTTTTCTTCCATTTACACACCAGAATGCAAGAATTGAACTTAAAGCTGAAATTTTACTTACTACTTTACTGAGAGAGAAGCTGTACTCCAAAGAGACTGAAGTTGAGCAGTTGCATGCTCAAATGGCAGCAGCTGTCAGGGGGAATGACGTGCTCCGATGTGAACTCCAAAATTCTCTGGACAACCTTTCTTTTGTCAATAACAAGTTCAGAGACTTAGAACTTCAGGTAACCTAGAACATCATCTCCCACCTCAATTAGATTATGGTGGGTGCAGCATGCTATGTGCTTTGGTTATGGTTAGCTGCATGTGTGGAAGTAGTAATTTGTTTGTACATCATTGGTAGCTTTAGGAATAATGATTATTCAGTATACTTTCAAATAATGTTATTCCATTGTATATGTAGTGTACTTCCATCCATGTAAGGGCTTAATGCTAATAATGAGATATCAAATCATTTGCTATGTTGACTTGTTTGTGGATTTTCTATGTATTCTTCTGAACTAATATAGGCCTATTCATCAGATGCCAAAGAAGGACGATACTATAGGTAAGCTTCAAAGTGACTTGCAAGAATGCACAAAGGAACTAATGATCCTTAAGGGGATGCTACCTAAAGTTTCAGAGGAGAGAAATTTGATGTGGGAGGAAGTTAAGCAATATAAAGAGAAGAACATGCTGTTGAACTCAGAAGTCAACATATTGAAGAAGAAGATAGAGGCCCTTGATGAAGATATACTTCTAAAGGAAGGTCAGATTACCATCCTTAAAGACACTCTAGGCAGCAGAACTTTTGACCTCCTTGCTAGTCCAGATTCTACACAGGAGTTTCTGCTGAAATGAAAATTTATCTACAAGTCACAGTACCATACTGTAGAAACATTTCCTTGTGTTTCTATACTTTCTTTCCTTCTTTCTACTTTTCTTCTTCCTTTTCTTATACGAGTGTCCTCAATAGAAACGGGTAAGATGTGAAGTCCTTGACTTGCCCTCATGATTCTTTTTGTACAAGACCAGTTTTCACAGATGTATGTAGTTGGTTTTCTCGCTCTTCAGAGTTGAGATGAGGAGCTAAATGTGTAGATGAAACAAAGTTAACCCAATTTGATGTCTCCATGTAAGAAGCTGCATCTGATATATATGAAGAAATTGATGAAGTTTATCGCATGTACGCCGAGTGTACAACTGAAGGTACATATGAGACCAACATATTATAACAAGGTAATTACAAGAACACAAGTAAATTAAGCTTCCAAGTCCACAAGTTCCAATAAGATAGCTGGCCTTCAATTGTGCTAGAGCAAGAGTTCGAAATGGTGGAGGTAGGTTATTAGCATATCCTGAAGCACCCATGTGGAGAATCATAAGGAGGCTGACTTCCAGAAGTCGATAGGCTTGCGTTGCTGAGGAAAAAAGATCAAGTTTTCCAATGTCAACATCAAGAAGAATGGATAATGTAAAGCAAAAACTGCAGAAGTAATTGACATTTTCTGCTGCTGAAAGTTACAACAGAAATGATGTCAATAGTGACAAATATAGTTATACATACACAATCATAGCAACTTAACCCAAATCTGACCATCCGTTGATCCTCATTTGTATCCATAAAACTTATTATATACGAAGAAGATGTATAATAGACTAGTTTAAGTTTGAAAGTGCAGATCCTACAGATAAATGCAGGCTGATATCCAGCATAAGTTCTAGTATGTGCTCTACTTTTCAACTTGACATTCAAAAGTGACTCAAATCAGCCTGAGAATGGGTTTCCAGATGGTCAACTCTAACTGATATATCATTCAATGAAAGCTATAATCACATGAACCATTTCTTAGTTTAGTGGCTATGATATCCCAAGTCAACTTAATATAATTTACCTTGTCAATGGGAATCTTTGCTCTGACGGATTCAATCAACGAGAAATCAATATCAGCCACAGTAATCCCGGTTGAAATTCGATCTGTGAGAAAGAAGTGTAAATAATTTGTGAATATACCAAGACAGTACTATACTTGGGTGATAAACAAGCGGAATTTGCACTGACATAATTTTACAAGGGAAATTCTACATCTTACCATGCAATCGACCAACTATAGTTCCCCAAGGATCAATGATTAAAGTGTCACCGAAGCTTTCTCTTTTATCATTGTGACGTCCAGCTTGTGTAGCAGCTATCACCTGACATGTACACCACGGAATCAACAAAAGGCAAGATTCATATATCAAAGATACACTAAGTTTTTGAGAAACATCAGATAAGAAGTATCTAGCAAACTGGATAATGGAATCGAATGTATTGAACACGTATAATTGATAAATATTTATATTGAATTAGCATGATAATGAGTTTCATACGTAGCATTGAGTCTCAATTGCACGAGCACGAAGCAAAATCTCCCAGTGTGCCTCACCAGTTATTTTTGTAAATGCTGAAGGCACCAACAAAATCTGCAAGTTAAAAAGATGTTCCAAGTTTTAGTAAGCAGATAGGAAACAATTCTTGCACAAAGGTATGACCGTAATTCATACCTTGGCTTCATGTTTGAACCTGAGCTGCTGGTAGAGCTCAGGGAATCTCAAATCATAGCAAACCGAAAGACCCAAGCGTCCTGCCGGGCTATCAACTGCAACTACTTCCTTCCCTACACTTAAACCCGCATCGATTACCATTAGTATACGTAGCTTATCAATTTTCATGCTTTATTCTCTCAGATGTGCAAACAAGCAACTAAATGCACAGTTATTACCAGCCTCTGTGAAGCTGCTTTCCTTGTATACCCTTCCACCGGGAACATCCACATCAAACCTTCATTTAGAAAACATTCTGTCAGCATATCATATCCATGAAACTAATCCTTGATAAGCTCAACATATTTCAAGCAACTTTGCTTCATATGTAGGCACGAAAATAATAGCAAATAAATGGTCAATGATTCGTTCAAATTTGCCGACATTCAAGATGCAGTCTTTCCTAACAGCCTTTCCACAGTGAAGCCACAAACTATATCGATTGATGCTTCGGGACAATCATGGGAAAACAAGAAACCAATCCCCAAATGAAGTAACTTACAAGTGTATTTTACTGTATGTACTTCTGATCTTTCCATTGTCATCAACAATAACATGAGTGTTTCGCAAGTGTGCATCATCGGATCCTTTTTCTTGGAAGCCTCCAAGGGACAACCAAATTCCTGACTCCCTGCAATTCACAATGACATGTGAAGCACAAGTCAATAGGAATGCATATCCAAGTTATACCGATGCCAGGTCAACAGAAATTGCCGAAAGATTATAAAGTATTATTACCTATGGCACCTAATAGTTCAACAATAACCAAAAACAATGTAGAGGGTAACTCAATTCTAGTCACAACCTTGCAAGAGAGCAGTATTGTTGCATAATTGGTCCATCCAACGGTTCTGCAACTTTCACACTATCCCCATCTTTTTGACCAATATATGAGAAGCTTTCAGGAAGACACAGCAACTTTGCCCCAGCAGATGCAGCTTCCTTTAAAAGTTCAAACTCCAAATTTATCAGTCTAAAGCTATACAACTAGCATATTATCATGAAAATATCCCAGAGAACAATCACCAGACTACGTTCAAGCTACAAACTTGTAATCACCACAAGGATCGGATCACTAAAGAATACTTGTAGAATTAAATAAAGATCGTGACTTGACTTCACCTTGACAAGGCGAGAACAGGTGGCGAAGTTGGTGGCAAGATCATTGACCGAAGTCATCTGGGCAGCCGCCACTTTCACCGACTGAGCCGCCATGATGGGCACGCCGGAGACGGTGGTCGAGAAAAGACGCTTTTGGTGGCTGTTTATGGTCAAGTGGGCGGAGTTAAGACAGAAGGGCATTGTTCTGCTCAGCTCAACTATCGTTCTGTATTTGGTCAATTCAAAACAATTTCCTTTTTTTTTTCTTAGGTCCTTCAATTTTCCTTAATTGCAAACGAGTGTCTCTATTTTACTTATTTTTCAGAATGGTTATGATTGATGATTGGCACATTTGGTGTAAGATTATCATAGATAAGTTCAATACAAAAAATTGAAATGTGAATTTTTAAAGTACTTTTAGTCTAGAAATTATTATATAAGTAAAATTATATTATTTAAATAAATACTAATTTTTTATAATGAAAGCTTGTAAAGGTTTTTTAATGGTGATTTATTTTAAAAAATTTTAAAATATTTAATAATTTTTAAGTTTTAGAATATAAAGTGAAAAAAATCACACGTAAATCTACAACAACAACAAAACATATGTAAAATCTCGCTAAAACGTAAGGTATAGTCCAGTAATATACAGTCTTATCCTTAATTAATAAAGTGGTTATTTTCAAATAACTAAATCACACATAAATCTAATATGTTTAAATTTAGATAAATCTTGTACCTCATATTTTCTATACAAAAAGTTGTATATGATAATTCTAAAAAAACAAAATTATTTTATATAACGTAAAAATGATAATACAAAATTATTATTATTACAAAAAAATAAAACAAATTTTGCTAATAAAAAAAAAGCAACTATAACTTTATACAATTATACATATATATGTAATCATGATTCTTCTGAAAAAAAAGTTTTGTACTCCCTAATTATAATTAACTTGCTTTTCCAAAAAAAAAAACTAACTTGCTTAATATTTTAAATTATCCCAATCTATACCAAAACTAATCATTAGTGCATTAATATATATGTCATTTAAAGACAATCTCTTTATTAATTAAAAGTAATGTTACGTAATATTGAACTTTTTTAGGTCCTATGTCTTAGTTAGATTTTTATTAGATACTGTTGTTGTTGTTATTGTTATGGTGCATTTATATATATATATATATAGACATTTTCTTTTTAAACTATATGATATATTTCTAAAAATAAAAAATTTAATTAAAATGGACATTTGAAGTCTTTAATCTTTAAAATTAAGGTAATAATAACAATTTTGAAATCTTGTAACAAATTTTCAAAAAAAAAACTTATAAATTTATCAAAAACAGTATCTCTACTAATTATAAATAAGTTTAAATATATATTTTAACCTTAGCAAATATTGTTTTAACGAAATTATTGGTGAAATTAAGGGTGACAAAAAATCAATTTCAAGCCAAATCTGTTCTGGACAATTTGAATAAAGGTAAAATTTTCATGACCTTAAACTGGTTTGAAATCAAATTTTTTTTACCAAGCTGACTCAGAACTGAACATGATTGAAAAACACCCAATCCAATTCGAAACCGATTTGTCCAATTTTAACTAACAACAAAGGGTCATTAAATTGCAAAGCACACTTCAAATCAACATTCAAAATTACGTAAATTTTTTTCTTCGCTAAATTTTTAAAAAATGATTTTTTTTGCCTTTTTAAAATTTGGATCGGACAATTTTAATCGATTTTAAATATTCGGTGATGACCAATTTTAAAAATTTGGACATTTTGTCCTGTTAGGTTAACCCAGATATAGATTTAATTTTAATTCGAACAAAAATTAATCAACCTGGTTTAAACTTAGTCAAAACATTCTAACATGTATCTGATTTTTTCTAGATCGAATAAGGTCGGGTTATCGGTTCAGATGAAATTTTGCCAGGTCTAGTTAAAACATTGTTGTTATTGTAACAAACCATTAACTAAAAAAACTAAAATTTGTTTTGAATAAAACAAAAACTAAAAAGGGAAAATATATTAAAAACATAAAATTATTTACTATATAAGGATAATAGAAGATGAGGTGGAGTTGAACTAAAATTTATCTACAAGTCACAGTACCATACTATAGAAACATCTCCTTGCGTTTCCATTCTTTCCTTCTTTTTACTTTTCTTCTTCCTTTTCTTATATGAGTGTCCTCAATAGAAACGGGTAAGATGTGAAGTCCTTGACTTACCCCATATGATTCTTTTCGTACAAGACCAGTTTTCACAGATGTATGTAGTTGGTTTTCTTGCTCTTCAGAGTTGAGATGAAGAGCTAAATGTGTAGATAAAACAAAGTTAACCCAATTTGATGTTTCCATGTAAGAAGCTGCATCTGACATATATGAAGAAATTGATGAAGTTTATCGCATGTACACCGAGTGTACAACTAAAGGTACAGATGAGATCAACATAGTACAACAAGGTAATTACAAGAACACAAGTAAACTAAGCTTCCAATAAGATCGCTGGCCTTCAATTATGCTAGAGCAAGAATTCGAAATGGTGTGATTTTTTTTTTCTTTTTGGAGGTAGGTTATTAGCATATCCTGAAGCACCCATGTGGAGAATTGTTGTGCGAAAACGTTAATCAATTTGGAGTGAAAAATAAACAACAACAAGAACACTAAGATTTTTATACTAGTTCGGCAATGCCTACGTCCAGTTTGGAGACGACTGAGTATTTCACTATAATCAATGAGAATATACAATAGTATTTATCACTCAATTTTTCAAAGATCCAAATTAACCCAAACTCACACACTCCTATTAGGAAGAGAAAAAACTGGAAAAATACAAAACTATCTCTCTTCGAAATTTCTCCTGGCTCTTTTCTCTCTCCCTCTAGGCTCTCTTAGTTTTTTTTCAGCTCTCCTTTCTCTGCTACTGCTGCTTCTCTTATATAGAGAAGCCAATGAGTGAAGGTTTAAGCCACCATTTTTGAACTTTGAAATCCACCGAAAGCCACCCATTTTGAAGCCACCATTTTTGAACCACCATTTTTGACTTTTATGAGTTTGAGACAATAATCAACAATCTTCACCTTGGCTCAATCTCTATCTTCTTAGCATATACTCATTTACAACCAATTTCTTTCTTCCCTTTTGGTAACTGAACCAGCTTCCAAGTCTCATTTTTATGAAGATTCAAAGCCAGATTGGTAGCTAAAGGCTATGCTCAGAAGGAAGGCATTGACTACAACGAGGTATTCTCTCCTGTAGTAAAACATTCTTCTATTCGTATTTTATTGACTTTGGTTGTGCAGTTTGACCTGGAGTTGACTCAACTTGATGTCAAGACGGCGTTCTTACATGGTGATTTGGAGGAAGATATTTTTATGTCTCAGCCATAAGGGTTTACGGTTGCTAGAAAAGAAAATTGAGTTTGCAAATTGCAAAAATCGTTATATGATTTGAAGCAATCTCCAAGACAATGGTACAAGCGATTTGATAAGTTTATGATTGAGCAGAAGTACACAAGAAGTAAATATGACCATTGTGTATACTTTCGCAAGCTACAAGATGAAACCTTTATTTATTTGCTTTTATATGTTGATGATATGCTTATAGCATGTAAAAGTAAAGTGGAGATTAAAAGATTGAAGACCCAACTGAGAAATGAATTTGAGATGAAAGACTTGGGAGAAGCTCGGAAGATACTAGGTATGGAAATTGAAAAAGATGGAGCAAAAGGCAAGATTGGTCTGTGTCAGAAGCAGTATTTGAAAAAGGTACTACAACGTTTCGGGATGAATGAAAATTCAAAACCGGTTAGTACCCCTCTTGCTCCTCATTTCAAACTTAGTGCTTCTATGTCTTCTAACATAGATGAGGAAAGTCATTACATGGCTCAAATTCCATATGCAAGTGTTGTTGGTAGTTTGATGTATGCTGTGGTGTGTACTAAGCCTGATATTTCACAAGCTGTTAGTATTGTCAGTAGATATATGCACAATCCAGGAAAATGACATTGGCAAGCTGTGAAATGAATTTTGCGGTATATTCTGGGTACTGTAGATGTTGGTTTATTGTTTCAGCAAGATGGAGTTACTGGTCAATGTGTTGTTGGATATGTAGATTCTGATTATGCAGGTGATTTGGACAAGCGTAGGTCCACTACAGGTTTTGTATTCACTCTTGCTGGAGGTCCAGTGAGTTGGAGGTCAACCTTGCAATCTACAGTTGCTTTGCCGACTACTGAGGCAGAATACATGGCAGTAACAGAGGCTATTAAAGAAGCCATCTGGCTTCAAGGGTTGCTCGATAATTTAGGGGTCCAACAGGATCATGTGGATGTTCATTGCGACAGTCAGAGCGCTATTTATTTAGCGAAGAATCAAGTTTATCATGCACGTACAAAACACATTGATGTGAGGTTCCATTTTGTTCGTGAAATTATTGCTGAGGGAGATATTCTTCTTCAGAAGATTGAGATCGCTGACAATCCTGCTGATATGTTGATAAAACCAGTTTCTTTGCTCAAGTTTAAGCATTGCTTAGACGTGATTGGTGTTTGTAAAATTTGTTGATTGCCCCGTAGGAGATTGGGAGTTTTCACTTCGAAAGTTTGAGCCAAGGTGGAGATTGTTGATTATTGTCTCAAACTCATAAAAATCAAAAATGGTAGTTCAAAAATGGTGGCTTCAAAATGGGTAGCTTTCGGTGGATTTCAAAGTTCAAAAATGGTGGCTTAAACCTTCACTCGTTGGCTTCTCTATATAAGAGAAGCAGCAGCAACAGAGAAAGGAGAGCAGAAAAAAAAACTAAAAGAGCCTAGAGGGAGAGAGAAAAGAGCAAGGAGAAATTTCGGAGAGAGATGGTTTTGAATTTTTCCAGTTTTTTCTCTTCCTAGTAGGAGTGTGTGAGCTTGGGTTAATTTAGGTCTTTGAGAAAAGACAATGTAAGATTCAAAGCTAGATTGGTAGCTAAAGGCTATGCTTAGAAGGAAGGCATTGACTACAATGAGGTATTCTCTCCTGTAGTAAAACATTCTTCTATTCGTATTTTATTGGCTTTGGTTTTGCAGTTTGAGACAATAATCAACAAGAATCATAAGGACGCTGACTTCCAGAAGTTGATAGGCTTGCGTTGCTGAGAAAAAAAGATCAAGTTTTCCAATGTAAACATCAAGAAGAATGGAAAATGTAAAGCAAAAACTGCAGAAGTAATTGACATTTTCTGCTGATTACTTCTGCAGCTGAAACTTCAACAGAAATGATGCAATGGACAAATATAGTTATACATACATAATATTATTTGCAATGGTTATGCCTATATCCGATAGCAACTTAACCCAAATCCGACCATCCGTTGATCCTCATTTGTCTCTATAAAACTTATTATATACGAAGAAGGTGTACAATAGACTAGTTTAAGTTTGAAAGTGCAGATCCTACAGATAAATGCAGGCTGATATCCAGTATAAGTTCTAGTATGTGCTCTACTTTTCAACTTGACATTCAAAAGTGACTCAAATCAGCCTGAGAATGGGTTTCCAGATGGTCTACTCTAACTGATATATCATTCAATCCAAGCTATAATCACATGAACTATTTCTTAGTTTAGTGGCTACGATATCCCAAGTCAACTTAATATAATTTACCTTGTCAATGGGAATCTTTGCTCTGACTGATTCAATCAACGAGAAATCAATATCAGCCACAGTAATCCCGGTTGAAATTCGGTCTGTGAGAAAGAAGTGTAAATAGTTTGTGAATATACCAAGACAGTACTATACCTGGGTGATAAACAAGCGATATTTGCACTGACATAATTTTACAAGGGAAATTCTACATCTTACCATGCAATCGACCAACTATTGTTCCCCAAGGATCAATGATTAAAGCGTCACCGAAGGTTTCTCTTTTATCATCGTGATGTCCAGCTTGTGTGGCAGCTATCACCTGACATGTACACCACGGAATCAACAAAAGGCAAGATTCACACATCAAAGATACACTGAGTTGTTGAGAAACATCAGATAAGAAGTATCTAGCCTATTGGATAACGGAATTGAATGTATTGAACACGTATAATTGATAAATATAAATATTGAATTAGCATGAAGATGAGTTTCATACATAGCATTGAGTCTCAATTGCACGAGCACGAAGCAAAATCTCCCAGTGTGCCTCACCAGTTATTTTTGTAAATGCTGAAGGCACCAACAAAATCTGCAAGTTAAAAAGATGTTCCAAGTTTTAGTAAGCAGATAGGAAACAATTCTTGCACAAAGGTATGACCGTAATTCATACCTTGGCTTCATGTTTGAACCTGAGCTGCTGGTAGAGCTCAGGGAATCTCAAATCATAGCAAACTGAAAGACCCAAGCGTCCTGCCGGGCTATCAACTGCAACTACTTCCTTCCCTACACATAAACCCGCATCGATTACCATTAGTATACATAGCTTACCGATTGTCATGCTTTATTCTCTCAGATGTGCAAACAAGCAACTAAATGCACGGTTATTACCAGCCTCTGTGAAGCTGCTTTCCTTGAATACCCTTCCACCGGGAACATCCACATCAAATCTTCATATAGAAAACATTCTGTCAGCATATCATATCCATGAAACTAATCCTTGATAAGCTCAACATATTTCAAGCAACTTCACTTCAGATGTAGGCACGAAAATAATAGCAAATAAATGGTCAATGATTAGTTCAAATTTGCCGACATTCAAGATGCAGTCTTTCCTAACAGCCTTTCCACAGTGAAGCCACAAACTATATCGATTG
>JANQBM010367524.1:0-10850 GCA_025594535.1 Erythroxylum domingense
TCGAAGAAGTAACAGGGTTAGATCAGCTCCAAAATGGCTAGACGATTATGTGGCATGTGTCAAAACTATAACACCATCCGTCGAGTCACCTGTGTCACAAGAAAATAACCCACAAAAATACAATCTACCTGTACCAAATTTGGAGTCTAGAGTATTTCTATCACATCATATTGATCTTTTAGCTAATCAGTGTTCCGCACAAGAACCGGTCAACTACAAACAAGCGAGTGTTGATCCCATTTGGAAAGCTTCTATGCAAAAAGAAATTGAGGCTCTCGAAAACAACAACACCTGGACCATATGCGACTTACCCAGAGGGAAGAAAGTTGTTGGCAGCGCATGGAAATTCAGACTGAAGCTGAATCCAGATGGCACAGTAGCAAAACCAAAATCGAGAATGGTCGCACAGGGTTTCACTCAAATGGAGGGTATAGACTTTCATGACTGCTTCTCACCAGTTGGCAAATGGACCACTATCAGAATCCTAGTTCATTTTGCTACTACACAGAGCTGGCACCTCCACCACATTGACGTGAATAATGCTTTTCTGCATGGATTTCTACATGAAGAAATCTACATGAAACCGTCGGAAGGATACACTAAAGTAGGTCCAGGACAAGTTTGCAAGCTAAACAAGTCCATTTATGGTCTCAAACAAGCGTCGAGAGAATGGAATGCAGAGTTCACATCCAAGTTGCTGAAGTATGGTTTTGAGAAGTCAGAACATGATCATTGTTTTTTTGTCCAGAGTTCTGGTGACGATTTCCTTGCACTGGTCATATATGTTGATGATGTACTTATTGTGGGAAGCAAACTCAACCTCATTACTGCGTTGAAAACGTATCTACATCAGGAGTTCACCATTAAAGATCTTGGTGAAGCTAAGTACTTCCTTGGGGTTGAGCTATCTCGTACTACAGATGGGATTTTCTTGGGACAAAGAAAATACATCCTGGATCTTCTACAAGAAACAGGGCAATCAGGTGTCAAACCAGCCTCCACTCCACTCACTCCAGGAACTGATTTTGTTGATTCATGTGGTGAACTACTGCCTGACGCAAACCAATACAGAAAGTTAATGGGAAAGTTGCTCTATCTGAATTTTTCAAGACTTGACATCAGCTTCTCAGTCAATTATCTTAGTCAATTCATGCACCAACCTCGACAAGGACACATGGATGGGGCTTTACAAATATTGGCTTACCTAAAGGGCACTTTTAATCATGGTTTGTTCTACAGCAGTAGATCTTCTTCAACAATGAGTTGTTTTGCTGACGCAGACTATGCAAATTGCACCATTACACGCCGATCCGTCTCAGGAAATGCTATCTATCTGGGTTCAAATCTCATTTCATGGAGAAGCAAGAAACAATCTACGGTGTCTCGTTCATCAGCCGAAGCTGAATATCGCAGCATGGGTTTAGCAGTCACTGAACTATTGTGGATATCTTACTTGCTGAATGATATGAAACAACAATTACAGCTGCCAGTCACGTTGTGGTGTGACAATCAAGCCGCCATACAGATCACAAAAAATCCCGTCTACCACGAGAGAACCAAACACTTGGAAGTGGATTGTCATTTTATCCGTCATCATTTTAAATCAGGTTTTATTATGCCAAGACATATTGGAACGGCTAATCAAATTGCCGATCTATTTACCAAGTCTCTACACGAAGCAAGTTTTTTGAAGTTTGTCAATCAGTTAAATATGCTTCCAAGCACAAGCTTGCCGGGGGTGTGAAGAACTCCAAGCTATCGGCATTGATGCAGGTCTCGCGTGTGTGAAATATACACACCAACAACAACCGTCATGAGACAATACGCACTACCACATCAAGATATTGTCTAGAAATAAGGACAAAAGTTGTTATGCTATAACAGAACCTGTCCATACACGTGTCATATTTACATTTGCTTTGTATATGTATATGAACCAAGCACTGTTACATGGACGATGATGACATAACTTTACAGCAAATTGTTCTTGTCTTGTCAATGTCTAATATGTTCATCTTTGATCCAAGAAAATTCAACACCTAAAGATGGTGGTTAGTCCTAATCCTAAGGTGAGTAAGCTGATCAGGAACAATCGATGGTATTGGACTTATCATAACAACAAGAATGTAGACATCATAATGGGGAATCTACCAGCATGTCTGGAAACAAATCAAGATGAGGTGTTACGGACTATAGAGAGTTTAAAGACATTTAACTCCGAGACATGTAGAACATTTCTTCAAAAGGATCTAAGCAATAGGGTGGAATGGAAAAATCTAACTCAGGATACTGTTATTAATCCATCTCATTCAATTATATTATGGATAGGGCTGATATGGAAACTCCTCACTAAGAATATAATAAAGTTCCCAATCAATTCTCTAGAGTGCAAGTTGTGCAATCACAACCCGGAAAATTTCGACCATCTATTGGTGAGGTGCAAGTACATAGCAAACATATGGAGTAAAATGCATAGATTTCTTGGCATAAGGAAAGAAACCAACTCCTGGCATGAATTGATCCAATGGGCTGAAAATGGTAGATTCTCCAAACTTTTGTGATTGGTTTCCTTTGTATCTAGCAAGGTTGTACAACCTTTTATATCAATGAGTTACTTAATTTCCAAAAAAATAAGGATTAATTTTCCAACATTAAGTTGCTTCCAAGTATTATATATCAAAAAGATAAGAAGAATAAAACTTTTTTAAACAATGATATATAAATTTCTTTTAAATTGAAGTTTTTTATTTTTTATTTTTGTAAAAAGGCTTCAAACCAACGCAAGACTGAATAAAATAATGGCTAAATGTCATTAATCCACGTAAAATAGCTGCTAATTTCATGCTAGTAATGAATAAAATTGTTAACGGTCAATTAAATTTGATCTTTATTAGTTCCTAAATAGCCAAAAAAAATTACTCCTAAATACTGACTTGGTAATAATTTTTATGGAGCTAAATAAAAATGTCAAATATCTACATAAGTATTTGGTTTTCTTATTTCAACCTCAGGGAAACGCGAGTAGCTGTCTTTGTAAGATTGGAAATATCCGTAATGGAAGAGAACAACCTCCACCAGTTCCGACAAGATTTCACAAATGAAACTTTTCAAGAAAAAAAAAATCATAAATCTAACCAACTTGTGCAATTGCATATTTCCTTCCTTCGTATGACATCGAATAACCTAAACCTTAATTAGAATATCCTAAACATTATCTTCAAAAGCTTCATTGTCCAGGACAATATATGCCACGTTATTATATTTGAAAATAAAAGTTAACCAGACATGTATTCGAATTCCATAATTAAAGTTTCAGAACAAGTATAAATTTGGGCACGAATATAGAAAAAGAACGAGGAAATATATCTGGTCCTGAATAGATGAGACCCCTCCAGAGTAACAAACTTGCAAGTTGCATAGAGGAATAAATGATATAGAGAAAATTAAAGATAAAAAATAAGAGCAACAGCAAGAAAGACGAGAGCAACACAAGTTTAGGACCACATAGCGTCGAGCCGAGAGCCTATATAATTTGGAGTCCCCAAATGTTGGTTCTTGCCAGAGTTCTCTTCTTTTCAGTTGGGGGACTGTGCAGCTCTAGTAACCAAAGAGCAGTGAGAGGAGAGAAATATAATTGATAATGGCTAGGGATAATGTTTTTTCATATGGTGATTTCTCCAAGACATTACATGTAAAGAAACTAGAAGAAGATGAACATGTTGAGTTAGTGAAAGGTGGTAAGACCAGTTTTCCTTTTGAAAACGGAAATCACCATGTTAGTAATGGCAATGGCAATGGCAATGTCGTAGCTCATCACGCTAAGCCTGGCTGGTACGCTGATGTCCCACCGGGATGGGAAGGTATCTATTGTTATATATGCAACAACTCTTATTAACTGATATTGCTTCTCAATCTTCTATCATTTCCGTCTCTCTGTAATCATGATTTTGTTTTTTCTTTCCTAAGAAGGAAGAACATCGAAGCCCCCACCCCGTTCTGTTGCTCCAGCTGCTCATTTATGTTTGATTTTTGTCTCAATTTTCCATTTCTGGCAAACCTTTTTTAATAATCGGCTTATGTCAGTAAAGTTGCCTCATTTGAGTTCACTTATATAATATATAAATATGGGGATTGACTTCTGAGATAGGTCCCTTGGCAATCCGTCGATCTTACCTTTCTTATTATGTTAAACTACTAGTCAAAGTCAATGTTTCCCAGAGCTTTATGCGTATGTAACTTTTTGAAGAAGCAACCTGAAAAACAATACATAAATATCATAAACATCTAGTGGGATGGGAAGATTCAGGACGCAGAATAAAATCAGGAGAGGTTTTTCCATTCCACAGTTAATATTTCTTATGGAAATATTGTGAACTTAATGGAGAGTAACCACCTGCAAATGCACATGAATGATCTACAGATGAAGCTCACTTCTTCAAGGTGGAGAAAATCCTGTTTCATGGGAGATCGGAATACCAGGATCTGTTTGTATTTGAGGTAATATAAGAAGAAAAGTTTGTGGATGCTAAAAATTTAAGTAAAAATAAGACAGCCTTTTGCTTTGTTTGGCAACATTCGGTGTCCTCGGGATATGATTACGCAGGTATGGTGTTGGTCGTAGTAGACAAAGTACTGATTTGTCTTGTTTATATGGCTGCAGTCAGCGTCACACGGTAAGGTTGCTATCTTGAATGGTTCTATGCAACTCACAGAGAAGGATGAGTTCGCTTACCAAGAAATGCTCACTCACCTCCCCCTTTGTTCCGTCTTCAATCCCAAGAAGGTGAGTTTCGTCTTCCAGAAAGTCGAGATATTTTCTCAAATTTGATCACAATTTACTACTTAAAACGATGCTCGAACATGAAATATGGAGATTGTTGTAACAGATGATTAACATGGATTCTGAGGGACAGCTTACTATGCAATAACCTAATATGGTTGGATAAATCTTGAGTTCTCAATGGTACCGTTAATTAATTTATAAACAAAGTTAAAGAAAGGGGAAGAGAATGGACATGATATTTTTTATTTTAATTAGATGTTTTAATTAAATCTTATTTACAGATTTATATCAATTTCACGTAAAAATATGATGTAAATAAATTTTAATAAAATAAGATAACGTACAGAGCATTTATTCCCGAGAAAATGAAGACTGAGACTTAGTTTTTAACGAGATATGTCTTAAATACTTGACAATGACGAAAATCTGTCATTACATGAACGTGTCTGTTGTTCAGGTGTTACTTGTGGGAGGAGGAGATGGAGGTATTCTGAGAGAAATATCTCGCCACCCTTCGGTCGAGCAAATTCACTTGTGTGAACTTGACAAGATGGTGATTGACGTAAGTGAAGTTTTATTCCCAGCAAACAGAATCTGGTGTCTCTTGTCCTCTTAAACTTGAGAAAATGGGACAATATCAAAGATCATTTCAAGTTACCGACATAGTTGTCCATTTTCAGGTGTACAAAAAGTTGTTCCCCGACATTTCAATTGGGTACTCAGATCCTCGTTTAACTGTACATATAGGCGATGGTATGCAAAGTCGTTTGAATTCATTTACAAGAAGATACTGAATTCTTATGTCCTTGTTCTTTTGACCTTGCCAATGTTGCAGGAATTGAATTCTTAAGGTCTGTTCCTGAAGGCAGTTTCGATGTCATCATATTGGATGCATTTCAGCAAATGGGTATTAATCTCTTTCCCTTGTTTCTCATTTGTCCTTTATATAATCTTTACTCTTTATCTATCTCTCATGTCATCTTATCCAACAAATTCTAACAGAACACCAGTTTATGACACATTTGTAACGTATCCCGAGTTGATTGTTCTGCTCATATACCAACTTGCTCAAAATTAAAACCGTCAACATTTAGTTTGAATATTTATTAACTAAGTTGTTATATAGTGATCTGCTATAAAATTATCCACGTTGAAAAAACCTTCTATTTTATTCTTTAGATTTAAAAATCAAGATCTTCACAGCAATTTCTTGTGTTTCATTCAGGTTCTTTAGCTGAAGAACTAGCTAATAACAGCGTTCTGAGATCAGTGGCAAGGGCACTTAGTCCAGGAGGAGTCATGTCTTGTCCTGCAGACAGCTTCTGGAACAAAGATTTCTCTGTTACAGACACCATTGAGCACGCCAAGAAGATATTCAGCGGCTCTGTCAACTACGCTTGGTGCACAGTTCCTGCCTATGCCAGGTAAATCTTAAACATATACGCCACTCCATTTTCCAACATCAAAACTTTGTAGCCACATTTAGATGTATGAGTAGAAGACCCTAAACTTGCAGTCACCATTATTTTCAATTTGCAGTGGAATGATAGGTTTCATGGTTTGCTCAAACTCGGAGATTGACGTCAAGCATCCCGTAAACCCATTGAACCCAGATAACTACGGGGTAGCCAAAGGACCTCCCAAGTATTACAATTCAGAGGTATGCCCGGAAAATGAATTTTCTTTAGCTTGGTACTGCAGATTTCAGGTTTATGACTTTAAAATAATTTCGTGTTTGCCAATACAGGTCCACACAGCCGCATTCTGCCTTCCGTCATTTGCCAAGAAAAGGTGTCTGCTGCCCAAGTCTGATTAACCACATCCAGAATTTCTTTCTTTAGCGTCCCAATAAATGCCGATATCAATCTGTGCAAGACAATCTCCTTATACCAAAGTGTGTAAAAATTCGGCTGTAATCTTATTCAGAGTTCATGTATTAAACCCTGTTGAACCATAAAAGGGGAGGGCTCGCCTCTTTCACTCTGTGAATGTTATTTTAACGTCGTCCTAATTGCTAATGTACACAGAATAGGGTAGCCAAGTAACAGTAAAATCTAAGAGTACTAGCACTTGCTTAGAGTGCTTCATATATGTTTGAGCACGTTCATCTTCAAGTCAACAGGTAAGAGTAAAGATAATTTAAGGTTTAGAAGGAAATAAATAATTCAGCACGTTACAATTAGACTTGAGTACTAGCCGGAAGAAGTCCATCCAACCTAAATTAACCACACCACACAAAGTTTGGGAAACTCTGGCCTCCGCTGCTTTCCTTGTCTTTATTATTCTCTCCACACACCCCAACTTCAACGTATTTCTGGCTATTATCCCTTGGTGTTAGTGATAGATAGAGCCCTACTTACTTTTTTTGTCCTTTCGTTACGTTTTTATCCCGTTGTAAATTATGAGATTTAAATTTTACATTGATTAAATATAAAGTTGGTATAAAATTTATAAAAATTTTGAGCTCTTCATCTTTACAAGCTAACTTTTTAGAGTGTAACTCTCTTAAAGCTTTTATCAATTGATATCAAAGTCGGTCTTAAAGTGGTGGCCTGATAGTGTCAATTGTGACTAATATGACTGTGACCAATAAGAATATCGGAATGATGACTTATGTAGTGGTAATCTAAAAATGTCAGCCATGAATAACATAACCGTGACCAATGAAAACATTGGTTCTTATGGACAGATCAATGTTACGGTTTGATTCAATTGTAAAATGTGAGACGTAGATCTCACATTAATTAAATACAAAGTTGGTGTGAGATTTATAAAAACTTTAAACTCTTAACCTTAACAAGCTAACTTTTGAAATATGAACCTCCTAAATTCCTTGTCACCTTTATTGAATCAACAGCTGTTGTCTTCGTTTAAATGTCCATGCTTAATTTTCCCTTATTTTGCAGAACACTTTTCTTTTAAAAATATGTGAGATCTTCAATTTTTCGAAGGAGACTCCACAAAACTTGGTTTCTGCTACAAAATAAATATAAATGTCTAATTTGTTTATCCGAATTTGGGCCCATAAGCCCAGCTGATTTCGTGTCTTGAACTTTTCGTTTCGGCCAACACAACACTGGTGCGCTCTTCGGCCTGGCAAAGGTGACACCTTACCACAAAGGGGATTGGAAAATTTTATTTTAAAACTCATTTAAAAATTTTAAATTAACTTTTATTGTTAAAAACATATGCACATTCATGGGTCGGATATCTGCGATGCGGTTCTTTCGGATCCAGATTGGGAGGCTTGTTTGTTCCAAGCTAAGGATTTACTGGCGATGGCTGGCTGGCTCCTCCTATATTAATATTTCTCTATTTATAAAGGTAATATTTTGAGTGTTAAACAAAACACCAAGCATCACTATCCATATAAAAAGTAAAAACCCATGCACTCTCCCAGTTGGTCAAAGTGTTCCAAGGAAATGAGTAGTATCTTCTCTTAGATATTGCACAAACTATGAGATACAGTACAAGTCCAACAGACAATGACTAGTTTGGTATTTTTATCATTTAGCACTTTGAACTCCAATCAAGATAGATTGCTACAAAAACGACAAAGAGAGGTAACTGAAGTGGATTTTTTTCTTTTTGAGAATTCTCTAATGTAATTTTTAAAAGTCTTGAATTTCTATAAGAGTTCTTTAATATGTTCAAGTATTAGATATTAAATTTAATATTTAAAGAAGGGAAATATTGGTTGACTGACAAGCTCATTAACTAGATTAGATCTCTTCTCACATGAAAAATAGATGGAATCTGTAATAACTATAACAACCTTGTCAATTTTTTTAAAATTAAAAATATAGAACAATTTAAATTTTTTTAATTGGATTCAGGCTTGAGTTGTTTAGACCCAGGCTTATCCGGTGCCTAACTCTTTTAAGTAAAACGATATTGTTTTACTTAAAATAATTAGATCTTGAATTAGTCTGGACCTGAGATAGGGCTTGGCTCGTAAGTCAGCTCGTTAAAAACAACTAAATTTAAGCTCATAGGTCAAAAATTATCATCCCTAATCTTTAATCAAGTTTTAGGATGTTGTTGTAATTAGTTAATTTTCTACTCTTAGTATACTTATTTGTATAGTTTGTAATTGAACTCATCAATGTAATGTTGTTTATAGTTAATGCAATATTCATTTTTCAAAAAAGGTATCATTAATTTTTCACCATGTCACGGGTTTTAATGATTAGGATAGACAAGAGAAATGACATTTTCACACACTGTTCATAGGCAATTGCAATTGGGAGTCAACAGTTGTTACCAAGTGTGAAATCCAATTCAAGTGATTCTTTCCTTTCCTTAGGGGTAAAGAAGAGTTAGGATCCCAACCTTCTGCTACTTTTTCCCCCCCTATTATCTCTTCAATCTTGTGTGGTATATTTGGTAATCTTCTTAATCACCATGCTAGTATCAATCATTACAAACACAAGCATTTTGACCAACAAAGTTACATGACATTATGATTGCATTCTACGAAACTTGCCCGCCAACTGAAATCACGTGTCAATGGCTTTCTCAGTATGTTGTAATCATCGTCATACATCTTCTACAACTAACAAGGAATCGTGCATTTCCAAAGACGTATTCAAATGGTAAAACAACTCGTCCAACTTTAAGAAATTACTTTGTAGTTTCCAATTAATCAATTCTAATAACAAATGGAGAGTACATAAAATTCCTTTAATAAATAGAATATCTCCATTTTATTTGAAAAGCAGGTGATCGATACGTAAGTCTGCACCAACTCAAGAATGGGTTGGAAAATGTTGTTTTCGGCCATTGATTATGATGAAAAGTTGGTGTCAACAGTACCAGACCGTGGGTTACAATTAATTAACATTCTTCGGCACGTGTTCCTTGTTTAATTTTTCTAAAACGTTTATATTTCCATACAAAATTAACCTGTCAGTCATATAATCACCCATAGTGAAAATCCACTGAGCTGATTATCCATTGTTTAACTTGATTAAAACATGAATTAGTTATACTTCAAAAGATTTAATGAAAGGAATGTAGCATCAGTGTCATAACTACATAACATACACGAATAGAAATTATAGACAACTATATAAATCCAAATATCATCATAATCTGCTGTCTTTTACTTTCCGGAAATTAAGACGATTTAATCGAAAACGTATACTTTTCAGTTCACTAAAAAGTATGGATTAGTGTGTAAAAATTAAGATGAAAAGACATGATAAAAGTGGAGCCAACGAGAAAGAATCTTGATCTAGACCGAAAGCGTAAGGCGTGTTTGCGCGCCAAGCATGCAACTTGCAAGACAAAAGTTGGCGATATCAACTGCAGATGTTGGACTCGCGGCCTAAATTATATTATATACCAGACCAGAGGTTCATATCTTCAAAACAACACATATACACACTGCAAAGGTTTAGAAATGGCTAGAGAGAGTGGTCTTGGCTGTATTGCCAAGTTCCCAAACACTAGTTTGCAAGTCAAAGAACTATTTGTAGATGATGATAATAATAAGAAGGTTGGTAGTGCTGCGAAGACCATCATCCTGTCTTCACAATCTCTTCCCGAAATGGATGATGATAATGATGATGATGATCAGCAAGCGGTTAATAGAGGCGTGTCTCTTCAATTCCGTGATCGTATCATGCTGCTGCCCATGGATGCGCAGGTAATTAAGCATTTGATCCATTCTCTGCTTTTTCCTTTCGCTACATTAATTCCACTTTGTGTTATTACACAAGTGGTCACGAAATGAAAACCATTTTGCTTCTTTATATATAATACATTACTTTGCAACAGTCAAAATAAGTTGTGTATAAGATTAAATTGAATGCGGAACGTTTGTAGTACGATTGATTTTGTTCCCTTTGTGAAGTTGACGTACCATAGAGCAAAGGCTGAAAACTATGTATATAAGACCCGACTCTGCTCTCATAAGTTCTAACCACCCAAAAATCTACTGCCGATAAGAAGATGAAGTTGTGCTGTTCATTTTTTCTTTACTCACCCTATGCATATTAACAATACAACTTAGTTCGCTTATTTATTTTTTCTTTTTGCCTCAAGTTAATTTGAGTTTAAATTT
>JANQBM010367632.1:0-19430 GCA_025594535.1 Erythroxylum domingense
ATGCCCCTCCTTATAAGACTTAACTTCTAAGAACTTAAGTGTTCTTCCTAAAATGCCCCTACAAGATCATGTTCTTCTAATTCTAACTAACTCCATAAGCTTTTCTAACTTAATCTAACTTTCTCCTTTTTAATCCATCAATCCTAAAAAAAAATTTCTACCCCCAAAGACATTATAATTTATACCTAATCACAACAAATTAATCAAAATTAACCCCCAACATAAACTAAACACATGCTTTCTAGTAAGAAGAGGATCGGGGTCCAACACTTAGAATAGTAAATTACACATGCATATAATATCAATAAAACATATGTAAAGCCACCCAAAATATGTAACACCTAATGAAGAATCACGCGTCACAAACGGCAGTCCCGCTAGTGACACGTGATTTCTTAAATTAATAAGGAAATTCTTAAATTTCTTAAATTTCCGAATCCATATCATATACGAACTCTTAATAAGGAAGTTCTTAAATTTCTTGAATTTATGAATACATATCATATATGAACTCTTCTTCTTCCACTTTTAGTATCCTTGTCAAGCATGGATACTTGTGGTTTCCTATTCCGAATCCATGTCTTACATGGTGGAAACCCTAACAGCTGTCACCTAGGCATCTTCGGCCATAACCCTAGACGCCACCTTTGAAGGAAGTTTCGGAAATCAACTTATGTCTTGGCCGAAACACTTTTGGCCGAGACAAACATGACAGAAACATCTCCATGCTCGAACTTTTCCTTTGGCCGCAACAAGCCATGACTGAAAAACATCTTTCTTGTTATATATTCATATTAGTTCCAAGAGAATAAACAAATCTGAAAACAACATGCATGAACATAAATCATATTCCTATCATGCATCTAAATCCGTAAGTACATGTAATCAAAACATGCATATTTTCGAATATACAGAAGCAGATAACCTGTCTCAGATACCACTGTTGGATTGCCTATGGCCTGGGCATTCACAATACGCAGCCGAATGGACCATACTATACAACAAAAGTATAACCGAAACTACACAACATGTACGGATTTACCTTTTGACGCGGATTGGTATTTGTTTTCAGATTTGTAGATGTTGTAACACGCGAACGTCCTCTACTGGTATCCACATGAGGATGAATGATCCAGGCAGCAGCTAATGTGTGCTAGCACGTTCTAAAATACTTTAGAATGCTGCACAATTTTTCTCTCGGATGAAGAACAAACTGCTAGATCTAGGTGGCTAAGGATTTCGTATCTTCTCTAATGAGACATATGTTCTCTATTTATAGAGAAACCTTAATCCCTATTCCTATTAGGAATAAGAATATCATAATCCTAAACTCATTAGGATTATGAAAGCCCAATAAGTTTCAGCCCATATTATATCTTATATAATAAAAGCCTGACAACTTAATTCAATCTAGCCCAATAAATATATCCATATATATTTATTCAGTGCCTAATAAATTAGGCCCAAGAAAATAAGCCCAGATCACATCACTCTCTGTGTGTGACCCTATAGGCTCATTTGATGTTGGCAATGGGCTTGATCACACTTTAAGGCCTATAAGTCATAATTAAGCGGCCTCTAGCAAGACATTATGACTACCCAAATCAAATGAGGATCGGTAATCTAATTCAACCTGTAACCATGGTTATAAACTCAGTCCCTTTGTAACACGATATCAAGATTAATCACAAGGCATGGCACATGTCAACCTTTGATTAATCATAGTTTCTTGATTCCCAAGTTGACTGACTATAACAAATGACATTGATGACTCCTCATCAGTTCATTTGAGCAGGGCCATGCATTTCTTCAGTCATACTTGTCAAGAGGCCCAAATAATATCCCTCTCATTTAAGAGAGGTACAAATCCCATCTATGTCATTCACATCCCTCCGCATGATTCATTTAATGTCTAACATAAGACTACTTGTTATCTTGTTAAAGATAACTTAGTCTAATGTCAAAACACTGAATTCCTCATGTAGGGAACTATGATGACTTCAGGTTAGAGGACTAAAGTCAAACCATATTGAAAATCATTAATGACATGAACCATATAGTGTTCTCTCTGTGGGTCGGCCCAATATATGTTCTCTAACATATATCTATATTTCTGATTTGATAACTCATATCTATGATAATGTGATCATCAATCAGAACACATACTAGCCTTAATTCATTATCGTTCTACCAATAATGATCTACCATGGACAATTTAGAATAGTATTATAATACTTATGATTTTACTATCAAGTCACATACATGATGACATAAACCTAATACTATTTATGGAATGTAAATCACATTACATAAACAATATACATGCATAAAAGAATACCTCATAATATATTATTAATAAGTCAAAATGTCAGTACAAAAGTCACACATGACTATTGGCCTAAGGCACACTACTAACAAATAATAGGAAAATACCTAGAATCTCCTATATTCTCCAACATTAAGTCAATGCAATGTGAAACACAAGGAGCCAAAAAAAGAATTATACTTATTCCACAACCTTCATCCTGTTGTCGGAATCATTGTCAGTAATAAATTGAACAATATTTTTTAGCCCTACTTCATTCACAATTTCATCAAATATCTCAAACAAAGTCTAATATTCCTAATAAAACCAGATGCATCAATAGATTTCAAAAACATTGAGTCATTGGTAGAATAAACCAAAAAATTAATAATAGGCTCTTGTCTCCTATTTGTCCAACCATCACACATGATCGAACACTTATAAGTAGCTCAATTCATCTTCTTTCTGCCAAATAACTTCTAATTTTAAAAACAGGGCAACTCAAAATTTTACCTCTTAAGTCATCAATCTAAGGAGCTTTATATCCCAAACCATAAGAGGATATAACATCCACTATAGGCTGATAATAGTAAGATTGGGAAGCATTGAATGATGATCCTGTATCATACCACCATCTAGTTACTGCCATATCTACATTGTAAGTCACATCTCTTAATTTCATAGCACTACGAATTGAAGGTTGAGCTTTAGGAGTTATTCGTGCTGCAAAAAAACTAGTCACATGCCTTATTCTTTTCCTAACATCAAGTTCAAGTGCTTTTTGTTGGGTGTAATATCCTGGTTTTTCATACTAAGGGTTAGGACATAGCATCCTAGACCACTGTACATTAGAAATAGCATAGAGAATATATGAAATGCATTGCATGCACATCAATAGCATACACACGTGAATATTGATTGTACACATTGCAAATACTATATATGCACCCAATTGGCATTTTCCAGGCTATAAAAGATTTAAAATGATCATGATATGAGATGTGAATTGTGAATTATTATGTCTTGAATTTTAGTCGGATGGTTTCAGTTATTAATTCAAAATTTATTGTTAAAATTGGGAGATTTATGAAATTATGTGTATTTTTGGATTAGAAAAAATGTCAAGTGGTAGGACAAATTGATTCGTGGTAGTAAAAATAAGTGACATATGGCAATAGAAATAATTGACAAGTGGCATAGAAAATTAGGTGACATATGGCTTGGTGATTGAGAGACAAATGGACTAGTTATTAAGAGACAATTGGGGACCACAAGAAGATGAAAAGTGACAATTGACAAGTGTCACAACACTTGTCACTCACCACCCATGACACTCTCACTTGAAAGACCATTTCTTTATCTTTCACTTCTACTTTTATTACATGCTTTATTCTTCTTCATTTTTTTCTCTCCATTCACGATACTCACCCTCACTCTCATGAGCTTGATTTTTGCCAAAAATCATCATCTTGCTACTCAAAATTTTTTTGTTATCTCTTCTTGTTGATGAAACCCACTTCTGTTCCATCTTGTTCTTGAATATGGTGATGATCGTGTAGGTGGAGGAGCTAGGTTTTCTTAGTGATTTGAAGAGTTTTGGAGTTGAACACGTAAATAAGATCTTGTTCTTCATGGCTTGTTTTAATAGAAGCATAAATGATGATAGTTTAAGGATAGATTGATGGTGTTAATGTTGATAAAGTGTGCTGAAATGTTGATGAAGAAATGTATGTATTTGTGTTATGTTTTTGTGTAAATGATTAATAATAGTTTATGAGTTGTTATATAGATGATTTGATTTGGGATTTAAAGTATAATTGATGATGAATTCATGCTAAAGATAGGTGTTAATGAAGTGTTTTCAAATATGGAAAAGTTAGGACTACTTTATGATGGTATAAAGTGAATGGTAATGAAGCAAATGAGTATATTTTTGTGGGATTTAATGTAACCAATATAGAAGCTAGACTAGCATGAAATAAAGTAGTTTTATAGGACATGAATTCTGGAAAAATTCAAGTAGTAGTGATGTCTCTAAGTATGTGAAATTTGTGGAGAATTGAGGAAGAAAGAATGTGCACGATCGTGGCCTGTTTACTTTCCTTCTATAACAATCATGACAAGGTCTCCCTCAATTGTGAGCCTAGTTCTGGATCGATAATTTCTGTTTGTGTACATATTGAACCAATTAAGAAAAAAATCAATCTAAATTGGTGTATTTGGACTTGATTAAGGCTTGAAATGAACCTAGATTATTGCTCGATTAATTAGTTAAAGAGCTTGATATGTTTAGGTTGATAATTGATGTTTTAACTTAGGAATGGATTGATGACATTAATATATCAAAGTATGGAAATTTATGAATGATATAGGAATGGAAGTGTTCTTATGATTGTAAATGTGATCTAAAGGATATGAGTCAAGTGTATTAGGTAAGAATGAATGAGAATTTGGATATTACGTGATTATATAGTTCTAGAAAAAGGATTGGAGAATATGTGATTGATGAATTTAGAATAATCAAGTATATTTGAGGTGTAAACCTAAGTTGCAAACTGGATATATGCAAGCTATGATGTTCGAATGAATGGTAAAGAGATGTGATTAAGGATATATACCTGGGAAAGTCAAATTGAGCATGCATTGTACATAACACATATACATATTTGAATGATTGAATACTTATGTGAATGATCAACGTAGTAATGTGTATAAATATGTGTATTGCATAATTTAGATGCACAAGTCGAATGACAGTATCCAGACATTGCCGGTTCGTCGAGGCAATAGCTATTTGGAGCTTACTGTGAGTCAACCTAGATGTTTCTCACTAAGATTGATTGTATTTGCTTAAATTTCAATTATCAAACTGTTATTGATGTGAATGTGATAATTCCGGACATTGATGGTCTGAGGAGTTTGATAATTGAGATTTTATTATAAGTGTTTCATAATTGAATGTGAATCTGAAAGAAATATATGTACTCAACAAATATGTTAAATGCCAGACTTAGGTCCGATGAATATGAAAGGTCAGATGAATATGAAAAATGACTACGTCTGAAATGAAACAAAAGTTATTGAAAGTGTAATATGTGAAATCATGCATTTCATCACATTGTTATGTGTGATCATATAAAGGAGTTGTGACCGGAGTGACCAGTGAAAAAGAGCTTAAAGCTCAGAATTGCACATAAAGAGCCACAAATTCAGTATATAAAATAAGCCCGGTATTTATAATAGATACGAGACAGTTATTAATGAACCTGGTATCCACAACGAATATGAGATAGTTAAAAAGGCGTTCGGTCACAACAAAGTAAAAATGAAAGTGAGTCACATAGATCTCCCTTAAACCTGAAAATCAACGTTGCAATTTTGATGAGTTTGTGAATTCAGTAAGTGAACCATTATCGATGTGCTTAATCAAGTCAGAACATAAAGACAAGTATATAACTCGATTTACCAAGTATAACACATTATCTAGCATTGAATATCACATCACATTATATCATATGTCAACAAGTACAACATGCCTTCAGTTATTTCATATCAATATTTCAAAACAATCCAATAAATCATCTCAATCATTCATATAATACATGTACAGTTGTATATGCAAATGCACATGTGACTCCATTCTTATTTTGCTTTGTTGTGACCAAACACCTATCAACCCAATTTACTATCCTGTATGTGTTGTGGATATCAGGCTCATTTCATTATTGTCCCAGATCTGTTGTGGATACGGGGCTTATTATTATATGAGCCTGTGGCTCTTTGTACACAATCCTGAGCTTAAATCTCTTTTTCGCACATTGTTTACTTCAGTCATAACTCCTTTATCTGATCATAATTTAATAAGATGCATCAATTCACATATCATGCTTTCAGTACTTTTCATTCAATGTTCTCATGTCATATATCAAATTCTTCAGATCTAAGTCCAGCATTCATCATTCAATTGTTCATACATTCCACATTACACATACAATTCAACAGAAGCACATATAATTGAGTTTACAGATCTATATTAAATCATAGTACGCTCCAGAGTAGCTATTACCTTGATGATCCGGCAATGTCTGGATGTTGGCGATCAACTTGTGCGTCTAAAGTCATGCAATACACACATAATTTACACATTACTAAGTTGTTCAATCATATGAATATACAATCATGCACATGTATATGTATATGTATCATGTTCAATGCATGCTCAATTGAACTTTTTAGGTATGTATTCTTATTCACAAGTTTTGACCATTTAATTATTATAGCTTGTATATTACCACTTTGCATTCAGGTTTATACCTTGAGTAAGTTTGATTACTCTAAATTCATCAATCATACATTTATCAACATTTTCTAGCAATATGCATTCACATAATTTCTCAATTCTCATTCATTCATACCTAATACACATTACTCATATCCTTAGGATCATATTTGCATTCATTAGAACACTTTTATTTCTTTGACAACTCATAATTTCCAGAGGATCATATTTGCATTCATTAGAACAATTTTATTTCTTTGACAACTCATAATTTCCATATTTAAATACATTGATATCAAGACAATCCATTCATTAATTGATGACATCAATTAACAACCTAAACTTATCAAAGCCTTGACTAATTAATTAAGTGACAAATGACAGTAGTGATTGAGTGACAAATGACCTAAGATATTAGTGACATTTGGTAGCCACATAAGAAGACATGTAGCTTACTCCATTTGTATGACATGTGTCCTAAAACAAAGACACCTTGTACCAAATGGCTTAAGCAAATACAGAGTCATTCTTCTCTCCAGTTGTATCTTCTACATGCTTACTTCTCCTCCTCCCTCTCACTACTGAAACACACATATAACCCTCACAGCTTTGAAATTTTGCTTTAATTATGTTCAAAGTCACTCCAAGATCCATACAAGATCATGCACAAAGATAGCTATAATCTGTTATCATCTCTTTGCCCTTATTGAAATCATTTTACTCCCATCTGGTTCTTGTAATTAAGCTTGCATGTATGGAAGACTAAGTTAGCTTGATAATTAAGGAGGCAATTAAGCTGATCAAGTAAGTGAAAGATTAATCTCTTATGATATATGTTAATAGAAGTTGATGATGACTGAATTGGGGATTGATTGATTGAAGTATTAGTGTTAAATATGTGCTGGGAAAATGATGCATGAATGTGTGTTTTCCTAGACTAACTGTATATTTAAATTCATCAATTTTCCAATTGTCACAATTAACTCCAAATTACTAATTATAATCCATCAAACCAAAATTCAAGACATAAACAATACACATTCATATCATAATCATTTTAAACCTTTCATACCCCAGAACATGTTAACTAAGTGCATATACTATCTTTGCAATGTTTTCTAAATAAACATTCATGTGTGTATATGCTCATGTTATGCATGTGAATGAAATGCACCTCATAAACTCGGTAAGTTTTGGAAATCGACTATTACATTCTGAAAGTGTCTATATCGTATGGTGTGGGTGTAAGATGAGTTTAAGGACGCTTGTCAAGTTCCTAAGCTAGCTACATGTCCACTCTTTAGGCTACCAAATGTCACTTAGTTCTTCTACCATTTGTCACTCAATTCTCTAAGCAATTTGTCACTCAAGTCTACTTCCATATGTCACTCATTTTATAGGCTTAGTCCTCCTCAATTTCTAAATGTCAACTTGTCTTGCCACTCGAAATTTTTCCTAGTCTAAATGTAAATTTTAATCCATCAATCTTCCAATTCTGACAAATAAACTCCAAATTCCTAATTTTAATCCATTAATTCCTTTTATTTGTAAATCAAAATACAAGAAATTAGAAATGCATAATCATGTCACAATTATTTTGAAACTTTAAATCCCGAAACATGTTAATTGAGGAAAATTTTTCTTAATCAAAATTCTTATGTATATGCTCATATTATGCATGTGAATGAAATCATAAAATCATATCCTAAATGCACCAAATTCATTTTAATATGATTTAATTGATGTGACTAAGTATTCTAACACTCTAACTCTCAGAAGTTTTGAAAATCGACTATTACATTAATTACCCTGAAAATCAGTTGTCCCTAACGGTGTTCATATTAGATAATAAATATTTTATTGTTAGTACTTTGGAAACTAAACTCAATCAAGAGACCTTCTTGAAGATGAAAATTTTAAGTAATCATTGGATCATTTTGTGAAACCACCAAATATCATCACTATAAGAGAATAGTGATAGATTTTTATTGTAGGCTAAGAAAAGTTAACATTTTAAGTGAATGATCAAATGATTCGTCTTTCAATCTCTTTTCTCTACGAAAATGTAAGGGTTGCTATCTCCTTTCATTCACCCCACTAACCAAGAACTTTGGATAGTGTCAGGGATCTCAATAGTACTATTTACAACTTAGAAGTAGAAGTAAATGTTTTCTTGAGGAATTTCATAAATGATTTTAGAGAGTGATGAGAAGTTAGAAGTTACTAACTTAAATTTTAAGGTTTATTTCTTCACATAGATCGACAATCAACATTCAAAATGGCATATTAGAAAAATGCTTGATTAGGGAACTTGTTAATGGAGAATGGTTAACAAGATTCCTGAGAAGTTAAGCAATTCTCATGAACTTTTACTTTCTAAGCATTCTCATATAATCATAAAGAACATGTTTTCAAATTATAGGAGAAAATTCCCCTTTAGGTTTAATAACTTTTCTAAAGAAGAGGTATTTAACAAGGCTATTATTAGAGGGAATTTGTAGGTTATCTATGTACAAAAAGCTTTTATCCATGTTAAAAAACTAAGAATGATAAAAGAGGGCCTTAAGGGGTTGAATTCAAAGAGGAAAGCAACCACTTACATGAATGTCTTTACCATTAACTATAACCTACTTAAGGCTCAAGAGGAGGTTTATAAATTTCCAAAGGACCTTCACTTGATAAATATGGAAAAATTAACATTATGTTTCTACAATGAGGCTATATTAAACCACAATCACTTAATCAATAGAAATCTCATTTCATTAGCTCAAATGTAGGGATAAAAATGCTAGCTTTTTTTATAATTCAATTATAGAAAGAAAGAATTATATCAAGATATGTTCCTTAATTAAGTTCAACGGGGATTTGGCTACTTCACAAGAGGAACTTAAGAGTGGGGCCTTCCTTTTCTTTAAAAGCTCCTCTGGTGCTTATGCCAATATTAGCTCGTATATGCAAATCCTTAGTTCCTTTATTAATAAGCAGTTCTTAAAGGAAGAATTAGAGATGTTAAACTACTCCTTTAATGCTTAGGTTATAGAAAGAGTTGTATTTAATTTGTATAAGGCTCTAGGTCCTAATGTCTTAATGGTTAATTCTTTTAAAAATCTTATCCTTTAATTAAAGACATTGTAACTATTGCAATCTTGGAGTTTGTTTACTGATTGCATTCCACTGATTGAGTCTTTTAAAGCAAAAATTAATTCTTAGAAAAGATATAAACTAAAAACTCAAATAAATAAGTTTTTTTACTAAATTTGAAAACAAAAATAGAAAACCAAAAACATAAACAAAAAGAAACAAGGCCTTAACTAGTGTTAATAAAAATTCTTTATTCACTTTTAAAAAAAATCTTGGAGTTTCTTTTAAGAAAGGGAATTTTCTCAAGGAGATTAATAAGACATTTATGTTCTTTATTTGTAAAGTCCCTAACCCATGTTCTCTCAATAAGTATAGGCCAATGTCTTATTACAATTATTTGTACAAGACGATCTCAAAACTATTAGCAACAAGGTTGAAAAGAGTTATAAAGCCTAGGATTACTAATACTTAAGGAGAATTTATAAAAGACGGATTGAATAATGTTCTTCTTTCTTAATATTTATTTAAGGGATATACTAGAAGAAATTCCCCCAAGAAATATGCTATAAAATTTTCTTTCCATAAGTAATCTGATTTAATAAGCTGGGAGTTCATTCTACATCTTCTAAAGGTGTTTGGTTTTCCTAAAATGATCACGAATTAGATAAGGCTTTATATCTCATTAACTTTATTTAGTATGTAGATTAATGGTGAATTAACTGAATTATTTAAAAGATGAAGGGAGAAGCGGCTTAGGGCAGGAAGCTTGATGTTTCCATACCTATTTATCTTCTATGTGAAAATCTTTACAAGATTGGTGAGGTATTATATCTTGATGGATCTTAGTTTCAAATATCAAATATCATAGTAGATGCATGAAGTTAAGATTATTTAGCCTCCCATTTGTTGATGATTTGATCTTTTTTTTAAGAGCACATGACAAATTTATAAGTGTTCTCATGGCATATCTCTATAACTTATAAGTAACTTTTTGGATTGGCTACTAATAGAAGCATAAATCATATGATTGTCTTTAGTAGTGCCCACCAAGTTACAAGTTAGTTGTCAATAACATCTATACTATAAGTCAAGCATTTACTATTATCTTATTATAAATTGCCTATTTCTACTAAAAAAAAGCTATAGATCAAAGATTATCTACCTCTAGTAGAGAAGATTAAAAAAAGAATGAGTCGTTGGTGTAATAAAGCTCTTTCATTTTCAAAGAGGATGTAATCGGTGAAACTAGTGATAAACTCACTCCATTTGGTCATCACATATACTTATTTCCAAAGGCCTAATCAAATCAATTAAAAGGATGATGAGTTTTTTTTGGTTGCAGTGATTACAACAAAAAATATATTAAGTAGGAAGAGGTGTGCATACCAAGGAAGGAGGGGGTTAGGAGTCACCTCAATTATTCTTAGCGATACATATGGGGAACAGATTCTGGGGAATGATAGATAATAAAGATTCATTGTTAGATGGATTCACACCTAATTTTTAAAGTGTGAAAACTTATGGGAACTTATTCTCATGGTTACTAGCTCAACTGCTTAAGCTTAAAGGAAACTTATCAAGGAAATTTAAATGTAGGGTAGGAAATTGTGAAATGTTTTCTTTATACTTTCATAAATTGAGAAGTTGGGCCTTTTAAAAAAAGTAAGCTAATGCATTTATTAGGGGAAAGTTTAATAAGAAGATCTAAAGTGAAGAATTGGATCGATGAAAATTAATAGAGAAACTTTTCCAATTGATCTTTAAAACTTTATATAAAGATATAATCTTATCCCTAAGAAAAATAATGCTTATGTTTGACTTCAGTATCCATCATTTAGAATCACAAACAACTATTATAAAGAAATACTCAGGAGTCAAAGAGAGAATCAAGCTTGGTATAACATTATATTAATTATAAATTTGTTACCTAAAGTTTCCTTCTTTTAATGGTTGACTTTGAAAAATAAATTAGCAACTATTGACATATTATGTTATTTCAATTTATCTAGTACTTGCTTCTTATACAAAGAAAATCTATAAACCTTTGAGCATGTATTCTTTAACTATAAATCCCTATTTGATATTTGGAAAGGTTTTTAAGTCTTATGCTATTTGAATAAGTTTAGGATCATAGATTGGTTCCACACGAATAAGAACATATCCAAAAGAAACATGGAAACGTTTGTGATATCTTTGGCTCATGCCTATACAAAATATGGAAGGGAAGAAACACAAAATGATTTAAGGGAGAGGAAAATTCCAAGGGACAAGTATTAGCTGAGTTTATCTATTGGATTAGGGAGCAACTAATAATTAAAAAAAATTAGAAGATGTATTGACACAGTGGCATTTACTTAAAGAATTAGTTCAAACCTAGAATAACGGAGGCTTTAAAATGGAGAGTTCATTCCATGTAATAGGATCAACTACTCAATCTTTAATACATTTCCAGTTAGTGATGGTCTTAGAGAAGCATAGAATGTTAAAGTCTCTCCTTGTTTAATAGTCTTTTGGAATTACTTAAATTGGTGTAGATTCAAAGATACAGCTCTTCAAGGCTAAAATATTGAATCAACTGTAAACTTATTATATTAGCTACTTTCTTGCCTTCGAGCATCAACTTTTTCTTCCTTTAATCTTAGCTTTGTCTAACTATTTAAATCAAGCTAATTCTCTAGTTTGACTTCTTATACCAAACTCTCTTTTGTAAAGTTATGCTTTATTTAACTTTAAGAAAAACTACTTAATCTTGTCTAATAATCATTACGATAAATGAGAATTAATAAAAATCATAAAATGGCCACCAAAAAATGTTTAAGGACAAAGGTTATATAATCATCTTAAGGATTTGTTTTAGTTGTATTATTTATGTATTATAGAGAGAACGAAACAAAACATAATTTCATAATGTACGTAAGGACACCTAAGGCTTTTGTAATGACATTATCCTAAATAATAAAAACTATCATTGTCAAAGCAATCATATATATGAGCTTATCTACGTCATAAAATATAGAACCTATAACAGATTCCATGATATCCAACCACTTTTAGCATTACTTTTGGATAAAGATTTTATGTGAGCTCTTATAAACACCAATTTTAGTTAAGTTTTTTAAAGAATATTTTAGGCCTTTAGATATAAAAACTTGATATTGATGCAAGCTTTTGGTCTTTACTCATTCTCTACTAGCCCCTTTCTAATTGTCTATACAGAAGTAGCTTCGCTAGTTATGATTTATCTTTATTCTAGTTGTAATTTTGCTTGGGCTCAAAAAGATGAGAGAGAGCATCTTACCTCTCTTTAAGTTTTACATTGAGCTTTAATAAGTTCTCTTTGATTTTTTTTATGTTCCAGTTTCTTTAACTCTTCTAGGTTGGTTTTCTACTACTTGGTCACTTTGTTCATCAACCTTTTGTCACTAGTTCTTTATTCATCCACTTAGTTATTTCTTTAGCTTACTTCTCTTACTTGGTCACTCTAATCTGACTTATGGTTACTAGTCTTTCTTCTCCTACTTGGTCACTCTCTTGAATGATTTGGTACGTAATATTTCTCCTTTATCTTATTCTAACTCTATCAGTTCTCAAATCCCATATCTATTTTTCTCACTCTTCACTTACATTTTATGTTTATGGTTTTTCAACTTTCCACTAAGTTTCCTTTTTATACTTTTTTAGACTTTTTAGTCTTAGCATTCTTTCCTAACCTGAACAAGTTAGTAATCTCAGTAACTTTCATCCATTAAACCCTTCCTCTTACCCTCCCCCCTTTAAACCTAGTGTAGTTTTATCTAACAACTCTTAAACACTAAAATCTCTTAGTCAACCTCCTTTTAGTGCTACTTCTTATCCTGCATATCATGCTCCTACCATGGCCTCCAATAATCACTCCTATAATTAAATTAAGAGTAATAGTTCTTCAGGTAATCTTCAGTTTTTTCCTCCCTCTACTAAATGTGGGAATAGATTGGTATCTCCATCAATTCATATTCTATATATAGGGTGATTTTAAATAGCAGTGTTCACTAGTTGGCTTTTTTTATTAATAAATAGCCAATATTTCCACCTCTAAGATCTTGGGCACATAAAAGATGGAACTTAGGATTAGAGGATGTACTCCTTACAAATGATGGATTATTTATCTTCAAGTTTAATAATATGTCTTTATTTATCCAACTTTGGAGACTTAGAATTTACCTTTAGGAGATCAAATGTAAGTAAGTCTCTCTTTGGGTTAATTTATGCAATATTCCATTAGAGTATTGGACAACTATTAAACTTAGTCATCTAGCTAGCTGTATAGGAAAATTAGTTTGTATGGATGAATTAACAATATTGATGAAAGGATATATTATGCAAATGTTTGTATTGTGTTTAATATAGAGAAAGAGCCTCCAGATGCTATTCACTTAGTACAATTAAATGATTCTAAAGAGCTATATCAAGATGAGGTATTGGTTTCTTACTAATGGAGGCCTCTTACACATCATGTTGGAAAGCATGGAGACCTACAAGGAGGAGGTTTAATAAGGGTGATTACTATTAATTAATGTGGCTAGACAATGCTACTAATAATGATTTACCTTTTGGCCTAGAACTAACTATCAATCATTAAAGTTCTCCTTAACTGAACTAAATTATTAATAAAGGATGTTCTAATTCTTGTTTTGTTATATTAGAGCATTCTTAACCTATTTCTCTACCACTAAAATGTTTTGATAGGGAAGCATTGAACGTTATGGATTCATTAGTCATTATTGGTGTTTTGGACCTAGGTGACATGGTAATGAATGATCAGGAAGCACTGGATACAACATATTCTATGGTGTTTTAGACTTAAGTGACATGGTAATGAATGATAAGGAAGCACTGGCTACAACAGATTCTATGGAATCAGGCAACATGGTAATGGAGAAAAAGGATGATAGGGTAAATAGTAAGCCTAACTCTCAATTAAAACCTTCTACTAAATTTACCTTTAAAAGTTTATCAAATGATTTAAGTTATACATTTGGTGTTTTTAGTTTGAAGCACTTAGATGGCTTTAAGTCTAAAAATATGAGAAAATAGAAGAGGAGAAACCAAGTGATATCCCTAACTTCTACTAAATTTTGATATGAACTTGTTATATTGGAATGTTGAATAACTCCAATAAGCAGTAACTTCTTCGGGATTACTTTAATGATTTAAACCCTTTATATATTATATTTTGGAAACCAAAACAAGGCATGATAGGATGAGAAAGACTATGTTTCCCTATCCAATATGAGCCATTAGTACTAATGACTTCACTCATCATTATGGTAGGATTTTTGTCTCTTTTGATCCCAATAGAATGAGGATTTTGAACTCTATAATCACAAATCGAATTCTACATTTATACATGGAATTGACTCAAAAAAGAACTTAAATTCATATATCTTTTTTTATGGCTCTAAGTTTTCTTTCTAGAGAGCTCCCCTATAGCATAAGCTTGGGGACATTGATGCTCTTATAGATGGTCTATAAATGCTACTTGGTGATTTTAATAGCACACTATATCTTTTAGAAGCTGAAGGGAATTACTCTTTAAGGAACCATAAGAAAAATATACATAACTGCATAACCAATCCAGATATTACTAACTTAAAAATGAAGGGTTACTTTTATACATAGAGTAATAAGTAGCAAAGGAGATGGTTTATAAGAAAGAAGCTTAATAGAGTGATAACTGTTTAATAGAATACATTTTTTATCCCATGTTTAGTGCATTTTGTTTGTTTATTTATGAGTTTTTCTATGGTTTTTGGTACTTAATTCGTTCATATTATTTTTTTAGTTCTTAATTGCCTTCATGGGTTGGAAGGAGTTAAAATGATTATAATTATAAACTAAAATTTTATTAGTACTTATATTAGATGACCTCTGGGATAGACCTTGCATTGATTTTGTTAAAACTTAATTCATTCTTAAGTTTCATTGAGATTTTGTGTTCTTAGTTATTCCTGAATTAATATTGCTAATGTATTAATTCATGTATGATTTCATACAATTGAGATTAAGAAATCCTTTTGTATGAATAGGTTTACCATAGCTAAAAAGAATTGCATGTAAACATAGAGATAGGTCCACATAAATACTCTAGATTAGGGTCAAACATAATAGTGAAATTTATAAATCTATTAATGCAATCTTAGGGGTTTTAACTAGAAAGAGATTTCAATAAACTAAGAGTTAGGTGTTAATAGTCTAAACCAAAGATATTAATATAAGATAGGAATTTCCACAATCCAATAAACTATAAATTAAATTTAGTAAAATTATAATTGCATGAGAAGTCTTAAGGGGATTCGAAGTCTAAGTACCACTATTTTCTTTGATTATTTCTGAGTTTAATCTTCGTTCTAGATAGTCAATTGTGTTGATTTATTTTAGTTTATTATGTTAATTTTGCATTTGATTTATCATCATCACAACAATTTGTTAGCTAGATAATAGAAAGATGCTAAGTACTAGCACTTCTAGTTCTCAAGTTATTGACTTGTACTCGCTAGTGTTAGCACCGTGCACTTGTGATTAAAACATGAAATTACACCCTCAAAGAGCTATGGTGAACAATCTTTAGCTAAGCAATTTTTCTAAAAGTGTTGCATCATTGAGGAATCCTATATTCTCTTATCATTCTCCAATTATAATTAATGGCCTTAACTTGAAAAAGACCATTTACTTTCATTTCAAGTTCAATAATTAATTGATTAATGATCTTAAATTTGGAAGTGTGATCTTAAAAGGGACGTCTCATCAGTTTAATGGACATAGTCCTTTACTTGTATGAGAAAACTAGATACAAATTAAGGATTAAAGAGGAACTTAAATTACTAAAAAAAAAGAATACAATGACACCTACTTTATTGTTACATCAGTTAAAGATAAGTTGTAACAAATGCTTTATCAAGTTTCTCTTAATATCTTATTAAAACAAGAGGAAAAGAGGCCTTATCTTATTATATGCAAGTTGTTAAGGTTAATTATTCCTTTCTCAATTAAAGATTAAGGATTCAATGGCTTAAGTATAGAGACATAAATACTTCATTTTTAAAAATAAATTTGTGCTCTTAAGGAGGAATCATAATAAAATTACTTCTCTTATAATGCATAATGGGCCTATTATCTTATCTTAGTTTGATCTTGTAAAGGCCACTTATGATTATTTCAACTAGTTCCTTGGGTTCTCATCTAATTTCTCCTCCTCAGTTCAATTGATACAATCCTTTATTATTGATAAAAATTCTTTAGTTGATGTATATTTATTAATTAGACCTATTATAGTTTTTGAACTGAAGAAAATCCTCTTTACTCTTTATCCAAATAAGGTCCCATGTCTAAATTGTCTACATGATCTTTTCTTGCATAAGTCGTGGCATTTATTGAAGTGTTTGGTTACTAATGTGGTATTAGAATTCATTAATAGTGGTTGTATGCTTAGAGAAATAAACAAAACCTTCATCACCTTAGTGCCAAAGATTGCCAATCCTAACACTTTGAAGGAATCCAGGAATATATATTACACTAACATAAATTACAAGCTAATTTCAAAATCTTTGTTTTTAGGATCAAAGAAGTGTTGCAACCATTGATTAGTTCTTATCAAAGTGCATTTATGTTAATAATATCAATTAGTGATAATGTGTTATTGGCATAAGAATTCTTTAAAAACTATAAGAGGAAGCACTCCTCCAGGAGTTATGCTATCAAAATGGACTTCAATAAGGTCTTTGATTTTATTTATTGGGTATTATTATCAATGCTTTGCATGTTTTTGGTTTTCCTCTAAGGTTTGTTCATTGGTTCTTTTAATGCATTTCCAGTATGTCTTATAGTGTATTGGTTAATAGTGAGCCTATTACATTCTTTAATAATGCTTAAGGGCTTAGATAATCTTGCAATGAAAGTCTTATCAAGGCTTATGAATTATTTAATTAAGGATAAAAAGAGCTTTAAATATCATTTTAAATTTAAGCAACTGAAAATTTGTAACCTCTTTTTTACTGATGACTTATTGCTTCTATTTGAGGCATATTCCAACTCTATAAGGCCTTAATGAATGGTTTAAGGTGGTTTAAAGAACTGTATGGGCTAGAAATGAATAAGGATAAAGGTTGCTTCTTTATATCCTTATCTATTACAGATCTTTTTTTTTTTGGATTACTAGTTTGATAGGATTACAATAGAAATAGCTTGCTTGTACCTATCTTGGAGTTCCTTATCTCTAGTAGGAGGCCATCTTATATGGATTTCTTACCATTCAGTGAGAAAATTTAGAAAAGGATCAGCAGTTGGAGCAATAAAAGCTTTACTTATATTGGTAGAGTTCAATTAATAAATTCAATGTTGATTTCATCGCATGTTTATTGGTCTTCACATCTTGTGTTTCCAAAAAGTTTGGTCAAGACCCTAGAAAGATTGTTACAAACCTTTTTATGGACTAGTTAAGTAGTTAGGAACTACAAAGCTAAGATTAAATGGAAAACTATATGCCTGCCTAAGGATGAAATTGGTCTATGGATAGGTTTGATCAAGTTAATCAATAAAATCCATATGATAAGGAGGTTACAAAGGATCCTAGAAGATAAGAAGTCTCTTTAGGTAAAGTAAGTGCATTCATATCACCTAAAATCTGACAGTTTCGAGTCAACATTTCCCGAAATCAACTCATCCTTAACTATGCTTAATATATTCAAGCTTAGGGAGCAGATGGTAGTTCACACCATAACAGGGTTAAGTAATGGAGCTTCAATTAGCTTTTGGCAATGATAATTGAAATTTATTAGCCCTCTTGTCAATACTACTCAATTAATTTGAGGACCTTGATTCTTAATGATGCCACTGCTAGGGAGGTTTTGTATAATAATTCCTTTAATCTCAATCCTAACATCATTGATGAATTACTTTGAGTTATAGCTCTTTTTTTATCCCAGTTGTGCAAATGTATTACATTACTAAACAAATACTAATACTGGCGGCTTTTAATTCTTCCTACACCTTGGGTACACTCTTATTAGATGTTTGCATCAGTAGTAGGGTCATTTTGCTAGCATACTTTGATGTGTTGTGATGATTAGAAATATACCTCGTAACTTTCTTTATTGATTGATTCTTCCTTTTCTTAAAAAAAGATATTAGTTCGGGTGTAGATTGTTTAGAGGCGCTTTCTCATAGTTGGGACCCTCCTAAGATACCTCGTGGGCTACTAAAAAATTGTTTTTGCTGAGGCTGATACTTGGGCTCAATGTTACGAATACCGTATCGGACTTGGTATCGGATTGGATTTTGGTACGATACTGTACCAATACTGATCAATACCGGATACCGTTTCGAGTAATTTTTTAAATTTATGAAATAGTTCCTGAATTTTTTTAAAATTACAAAATAGTCTATTGTCATATTGTACAGTTTTACTGTATATTTTTAACCATGTCTCCAAAAATTAAAATAATAAATAATAATCACAATTAATATGAAAAAACAATAATTTTAAGATATTTCACATATAAATATTAACCAAAATTTATATAAAAAAAAGACAATCATTATCATAAAAATATAAAATTAAGAATAATATAAAATGTTTAAAATATTACAATTTAATTTAATTTATAAAATTAATTTAATAACTATTAATAAATATAATTAAATTTAAAATTATTTTTTAAAAATATATTTCAAATAAAATTTGATTTAATAATTAAAAATATATAAAATAAATATTAGTTTATAAATAAT
>JANQBM010367738.1:0-19428 GCA_025594535.1 Erythroxylum domingense
ACAATTAGGAGCAAAAACTTCAGAAAAGTATTTAATACACAATTTAATAGAGAACAATGATTTAATTAAAATAGCAATTAAAGCCTAATCACAATAAAAATAATAAAATAAATCCTTAAACAAATCGGGGTCCAACAGTTTTAATGAGACTCTTTTATAAAAAGACATAAGTTATCTAATATAAATAGAGCGGGTTGAGTATAAGTTTAATAAATTGCACCCTATTTCACTCTAAGGTATATGAGGAGGTTCTTTAGTCTATAACCCCAATCTACTTAAAAGCTAGTCAATTATATAGAGCACTTCTTAAAAAAATCAAAAGCTTTTATTGAAATTAATATCCAATCCTAATAACATTGTAAAAGTTAGAAGAGAAGTAATCAAGACACCTATTGATCTATTGTGAGCCTTAGGTAATAAAAGTAAATCATTCTTAAAGGATAAGTTAAATATCCCAAGTCTTTAGCATCTATTATGGTACTTGTGTTGGATCGGAAAATAAAACATGCAAGATTTGGCTAAAATAGTAGATTTCGAAACTTATGTTAGAAATCAAAACATAGCGGAAGCAAGATAATCAAATCAACATGCCAAGCCATACATGATATAGTATATGGAAAATAATTATCATAAGAATAAGATGGAGATTATATTACCGACTCCTTTTGCTACAACTTTAACTCCTCGTGCTATCCTCTCCTTCTTTAGTCTTGCTTTTGAATCCTTTCCTTTGTCAATGTATCCTCTCCTTGTTGTTATATCCTCAACCAATCCGATCTACCATATGTTCTTCTTACACAACTTAGTTAACAAAATCCTTTGGTGGGAAAGGAGAAGAAATATTTAGAGGAGATTTTTCTTAGAAGAAAGAAGCCGAAGATGAGACACCTCTCATGCAAATTTCAGCTAACACATGAAAGAAAGGTGAAAGAGTCCAAAAAATGAAAGAGCCCCTCTCTTACACCTTATCAATTTTGGTTATGCATGAAAAGAAAGAAGAAGTGGATAGCATCCAATGCACTACTTCATTTTTTTAATCAAACATAATGAAACCATTAAATGAGACTCTTCTTTTTTTTTTTTAAGATGGCTATATGAAAAGACCAATAACCTAAAATGACATGCCAATTTTTTTAAGAATTTTGTTTTAATTTAATAAATCAAATTAAACCAAAGTGTAGCCCATTTTTAAATGTTCATTTGGGCTTTTAATTAAACATTAATTAGTGCAAGCCCAATATTCAATCATGTTAAAACCTCCATTTATATTTCTTACTTTGCATGATAACCTTCCTTGAAGCCAACTGGGGAATCTTATTGGACTTAGATAGTTCAAGCTCTAATAAGCCCATAATTAATTTAATCTCATTAGGATAAATTCTAGCTCATTAACTAATTGTCATTCTACTGAATACAATTAGTTGAAATTTTGAATTACTAAATATTATGAGAACACATATTTCAAATAAGATGTCCAATTGCAAACCCTGTTATGAACCTTATTATATCCATCTACAAAATAAAGGATAAAATTACCATTTTGCCCTTATATTGGTTTTTCCTTCTAAATCTCCTGTTTTACTCTATATGGTGATTAACACACAAGACCTCATCTTGGTGTTATGACTTGATGGGTAGCTAGTCCATCAAACTCCTGGCACCAGTTTAATCACCAATCTCCATAAAACATCTAGAAGTGATGATGTCACTATAAACTTTTTATTTGAGTGAATGTTCCTTGATACATGTTTCAATTAATAATTCCAACATGTAGACATTAGATTAATACTATGTAAAAAATCCATTCCGATCATACCAAGAATAATAATGAAACACATATGAGTTCACCACTCATCAAGATTGTGGTCCATAACAAGTAAATGCTAAAACGTATGTTTTAAGATTAAAGTGAAGGCCTACTTTATTCATTAAAACATACGTGATTCTAAATTCATTTAATAGTACCATTATCTATAGTCAACTACTATCATGATATGAAACTCATCATTCCCTTGAAGTAAACTCCTCTACTTATAGGGAGATAAATTGGAATGCTACAATCTAAACCATAATCAAATGACCAACTTGATTATTCAACTATGAATCAATTAATTTAAATTCTAATAATATACATGTTTCCCATACATCTCTATGTACATGTATAATACTTACAAAAGAATCTCGATACCTTATGACTAGTGTTATTATGCTTATACATACCAAACTCTTTTGTTTTAATAATAATAAATATTTTCATTACAAAAAGTAATTGGAAGAAAATTAAATTATAAGTAAATACACTTGCTTTCCAGGGTACTATAGTTACATAACTCCAACAATCTCCAACTTTCCCTAAAGCAAGTTTGACATATTCCTTATTCCTATCCCTTCTAGGAGACTATCAAAGCTTTTTTGAGACAATATCTTTGCGAACGGATCAACAAGGTTTTGCCCTATGGGAATCTTTACCACATTTACCTATTTACTTTGTATTATCTCCCTTATGAGAAGATACTTTCAGTCAATGTGTTTGGCAGCTTTGTGGTTCCAAGGATATTTAGAATTTGGCATAGCCCCACTATTATTAGAATAAAGTGTAATGACTTTTTCTGCTTCAGGAACTACCTCCAAATCATTTAGGCACTTATGGAGCTAGACTGTTTCCTTTGTTACTTCACAAGCAGTAACATACTTAGCCTCTATAATCAAATTATCAACACAAGATTGCTTGATACTCATCTAGACTATGGCTCTACCTCTTAAAATAAATATAGACCCAGTAGTTGATGTCTTTTAATCAACATCTGATTGGAAATCAGAATCCGTATATCCTGTCGAAATAAGATTACTTCCAGAGTAAATAAGCATTAAGTTCTTCATCCTACGAAGATACTTTTGTATGCGCTTAACCGCAGTCCAATGCTCCACTCCTGGATTGGACTAAAATCTGCTTACCAGTCCCACTATGTAATAGATATCCATTCTAATGCAAAGCATTGCATACATTAAACTTATAACTATCAAAACATAAGGAATGTTACGCATATGTTCAACCTCCTCTTGGGTTTTAGGAGCTTGTTCTTTTGAAAGTTTGATTCTATGTCTAGTAGGTATGAAACTCCTCTTGGAATCTTACATGGCAAACTTATTAAGAATATTCTTAATATCGGTTAATTAAGACAAGGCTATATGTTTGTTATTATGATCCCTTATAAGCTTGATCCCTAGAACATAGTTAGCCTCTCCTAAATCCTTCATTGAAAACTATTTATTCAGCCATCCCTTAAGCATAAATAACATTCCCATATCGCTCCTAATGAGTAGAATGTCATCAAAATATATGATTAGGAAAGTAACCTTGCCTTCTTGTATTCTTTTATAAACACAAGGCTCATCTAGGTTTTGTATGAATCCCTAGGTTTTGATAGACTTATCAAACCTAATGTTCCACAACCTAAATGCTTGCTTAAGTCTATAAATGAACCTTTGTAACTTGCATTCCTTATGCTCATTAAATGGCTTAACAAAAACTTCTTGTTGGGCCATATAAATGGTCTCCTCAAGATCTCTGTTAAGAAATACGATCTTGATATCCATTTTCCATATTTCATAATCGAAATAGGCTACTATAGCCAAAAGAATCCTAATGGATTTAAGTGTGGCAACCAGAGAAAAAGTCTTCTCATAGTCTATACCTTCTTTTTGAGTATAGACCTTAGCTACCAATCTAGCTTTAAAGGTCTCTACCTTTCTATCTAATCCTCTTTTCCTTTTGTAGATCCTTTTACAACCTATGGCTTTTATACCTGGTGGTAAATCTACAAAGATCCAAACTTTGTTAGTGTATATGGAATCTATTTATGATTTCATCGCATTGAGCCATTTTTCTGCATTAACATCATTAATAGCCTGTGTATACTGAAGTAAATCACACGTTAGTATAGACATTACATACAAGAAACTCGATACATAAGAAGGGCGGTTGGGGTATCCTTTTTTTGTGTATGTAAAATCATGCTAAGAACTTCTCTTTCTTATTAAAAAGACGTCAAAAATTATTACTTAGTTAAATCGCAAAAAAATTCTTTATGATTGTTTAACAACAAAATAAACTGAAGTAAAGAATAGAGAATAGATGCTGCGATTTTTATACTGGTTCACCCCAAACCGTGGGCTACGTTCAGTCCTCAGAGTTCATTTGAGTTTTTCATTATACTCCAAACAATTACAAGTATTCTTTCTTCCTTTCCAGGGCCTCTTCAGGTATCTTACAAAGTATTCTTTCAGCTATCTTAGCCTCTCTAGGCTATCAGCCTTTTCTTTCTCTCACTAGAAAAAGATTGTGAGCTTTTGTTACAATAATATTAGCTCTCTTCACATCGCACTATAGAATTTCTCTTTTCTATGTACTGTAAGAATTTTTATCTAAGATTCTAAGATTGTAACATCTTCGACTACGACTAGTATTTATAGCCTTCGTCTCTAACTGGTTCTTGATCTTTGATAACCACTTCCTGATTCTTGATAACCGCTTCTAGATAACTGTCATTTAGTTGAGTTTTGTAACTAATCCTAAGTAAATAACTGTATCGTCTATGTCTTTGCGTCTGTGTTGACTTCATGTCTATGTCTATGTTTTGATTTCGTATCTGCATCTATGTTTGTATTTTAACTTCGCATCTGCGTCTGTATTTTAACTTCACATCTGCGTCTGTGTTTACGGCTGTGTTTTAACTTCGCATCTGCGTCTGTGTTATATTTGTGTCTTTATTTCGTCTTTACGTCTATACTGACTTTGCGTCTATATTTACGTCTGTGTTTCCTTCTATGTTTGTGTTCTAATTTTACATATACACACTTAACACATTTGTCAAACACATTCATTTGTTTCTAACATTATTATTATTTGATTGTCATCAAAATTAATCATCGTAAAGTCCTTTTAACATAACAATCTCCCCCTTTTTGATGATAACAAATAATCATAATTTTAGAAAAATCAAAGTGAATGTATTTTTATTCAATTGATGAATAAGAAAACAACAAACAACAATAAACAAAGAATAAGAAGACAATAACCAAGAATACATATATACATGCTATCTTCTTCTTTTCTTCTGTTTTTCTTCTTCTTTAATCTTATTTTCCCCTTTTTTCTTTTCTTCCTTCTTTTCTCATCTTGTCTCCCCCTTTTTTCTTCTTTTCTCCCCCTATTTGTTATTAATCAAAAAGGTTACCTCAAATGCTTCATTATTTCAGAAAACATGTGTTGCATATCCGTTCTGATCATCTTGAGGTCTTCTTCTTTTGTAACTCACATATAAACTAATTCCTTATGAAGATCACCCACTGAGTCTTGTAGATTATCAACCTTAGTATGAAGTTCTTCAATATCCTTCACTAAGGTTTCCTTACTCTACCACTCAGAATGTCTTACTTCTTTCATTCAAATAGTTTTTGACTTATTGAGTTGGAACCGATGGATAGAAGTTCATAGAAATAGATGTTTCTGAGGGTAAGACATTAAGTTCTATTATTTTCAAAATAGGAGGTTTGAAGAATTGCTTTTCTTCAAGGAGATCAAGGTCATCAGGTCTAGGTAGTTTTGGAATGGTTTTTCCAAGAAGGTGAAGGACATCTTTAGTCAAGGGTATTGAACTCAAAGGTCTAAAGTGCATGATTAGGTGCACAAAAGTCTCTAATTTGATAAACATACCTCCAACCTGGATAGGTCTGCACTGTCCTTTAGTCACTATTCCAACTACCTAAGAACTTGCATCTGTAGAGAAGCATCCACAATTACTTCCTCATACTTTTGAGATGTGATGTGAAACATAGATTCCTCTTGATTGTTCTCCATTACATGCCTCATCTATGTTTCTCACTACTTCATGTATCTGTTCTTCAGTCAGGTCACCTGTTGTTCTTTCAAGGTACATCTTATGTTTCTCTCTTTCCACATTACGCACAATGTTGGAAGCTCTAGGTTATATGTCAGGTACAACCTTGATCAATGTTTTGCTCGTTGTTGGGTAAATAGTGTACCGATCTTTACTCATCTTCAGTGGATATGGTTCTGACTTCTTATAGCTTAGAATCCCATATAGTCTCCTTTCTTTATGATTTAGAAGATGCATAGACCGATTATTGATCAAAATAGACTCAACTTGTACCTTGACCAACCCTTTCACAAGTTCTCTGATTATAATTGAACTTCTGTTTCTAACAGGTACCTCTACTTTAATCACCTTCATTCTCAAGTCATCTTTTCTGATAGGACAATGAGATACCACTCTGTTTTCAACTAATTTTTCTTTTCTTTGACTGCTAGTTGAAGTAGTTTCTTTCTAACTAGTTTTTATCTTCTTACTTTCTTGTACCAGTCCAGAAGGTGGTTGTGGTTGGGTTCTCTTCCTTTCAAACTCCAACTTCTTCTTTATTCCAGTCTCTTTGGTTGGCTTTGTCTGCTCTTGTTGCAAAATTGAGACTAGAGATCTTGTAGCTTGTGGTGTCTTTTCTATCTACTGAGATTCTTCACCAAGAGTCATTCCTTTCCCTCTCTTCTGTTCTTCTTGTCGGAGAGTTAATATCCTTGGTGATCTTTTTGATCTTTTAACTTTCTCAAAATCAAGTGCCTCTGCCTTTAATTTCAATGACACTTGTTTCGTAGATAGACTCACCTGGCTTTCTTCTCTTTGCCTCATCGTCTTAGCTTCAGCTGCTACTTCTGGCAATTTCTTCTTTTCGTCTATAGCCACTTTTCCAGAAGATTAAGGTTTCTTTTTATCTTTAGGAGTAACATTCCCACTCATATTATGGCTAACAGTTTGCTCCCCCTCAATCCTTTCTCTCGGTGTAAAAGTTGTACTCAACCCCATTCTTCCAATAGTTGTTGCATTGATAACGCTTTTAATGTTTATCTTCATCCTATTTCCTCTGTTAAGAAGAATTCCAGAATCTTTAAAGATTCTTATTAGCAACATGCCATATGGAAAGGCATTAGAGTCCTTCTTCATCTTCATCATGTATCTCAAAATTAGGTGTGGAAGATTGATAGCCTTGTGGTTGAGTAGGTAGAATAGGCATTTCTCATCTATCGTTGTTATAACATTCCTCGATCCTATTACTGGTAGAATGCAATGAAAAAGTATATTGTGTAGAACCCTAGCCTTCGGAACAAGGTTCGATGACTTCTTGTCCTTTAAGTCATTACACCCATAGAGTTGTCGATTTACCTGTGTCTTCTCTAGACGATTTTGAGTCATCCATCTGGGGTTGTAAGACACCTCTTCTCTAACACCCGAACATGCACTAACCTTCTCGATTAGCTCCAGTGTCACAATAACTGACAGTCTATCCACCATTGATACTATTGTATCATCTACCACACTTGCATTCTTCCAGAATTCATATACTTCATTCAGATAAACTGATTCACGAACCTAAAAGAAGTTTTTCCATTTGGCTGAATCAACTTTTGGTATACTGTCCGTCTGATTCATCTTTAATTATTGGAAATCAAGATTCTTTCCATATATCATTGCTTACTCCATTGTGATCTTTATATAGTAGGAACTTCTCAAGGTAATGAGATTAGTGTTTGAAGATGAGAGCGTAACCAAAAGGTCTTCGAAATGAACATTTATTTTTGAGAGTTCTGCAAAAAACGATTTCAGAGAATTTCAAGAGTTTTCTATAGTAGGTGATGTTCTGAACCGTATGAAAGGATTTCCTTTATATTTCCCTCCAAAAATAATTAACGTATGTAACTTGTAGTTTCTAGCTTTTGAAGAGTTAAAACTTTTTATCTTCCTTTTGTAAGAATCGTCTGGGTCATGACGTGTCAGACGATTGGTCTCTAAAGACTACCATATTCAAGTTTCGTCTGATTTCTTTAAATCTTTCTTAGTTCAAAGCCTTAGTAAAGATAACTGCCCATTGACGACTCATCTCAACAAACTAAAGACTAACAATTCCCTTCTGTACATAGTCTAGTAGAAAATGATGTCTAACTTCGATATGCTTCACGTTTGAGTGTTGTATTGGATTCTTTGATAGGTTGATAGAACTTGTCCCTTAGAGAAATATCCGTTCCCACAGACGCTTAACAACCTCACTACATTAATTTTCCAAATTTAGGTGATAATAATACTTTTGAATTAAAATTTGGGATGATTCATTTATTACCTATTTTCAGGGGTCTATCGGGAGAAGATCCGTACAAACACTTAATGAAATTCGATGTAGTTTGTATAGGAATGAAGCAGATGAACGTTACGGAAGAGCAGATTAAACTAAGAACCTTCCCATTTTCTCTCAAGGATGATGCTCAAGATTGGTTGTACTATTTAGTCGGAGAAAATGTGCAAACATGGCTAAAATTAAAAGGCTTTTCTTTGAGAAATATTTTTCGGCATCAAAAGCATCCAACATCTGAAAGAAAATTTGTAAAATTCGACATCATGCGAGGGAAACACTCTATAAACATTGGGAAAGATTTTAAAAACTTTGTGCTAGTTCTCCCCATCACCAAATAATTGACCAATTGCTAACTCAATACTTTTATGAAGGTCTTTCACTCACGGATAGGAATATGATTGACGTTGTAAGCAATGGCAACTTAGTTGACAAAACACCGATAGCCGCAAAGGACTTGATTGCAAATATGGCTTCAATACCCAACAATTTGGCATATGTGCTTGGCATGGAACAAAAGCCGTGAGTGAGGTGAACATTTCCAATACCCAACAATTTGGCATATATACTAGGTATGGAACAAAAGCCGTGAGTGAGGTGAACGTGGCTATGTTGGAGAAAAGATTGGATGACCTTAGTTCTTTGGTGTGACAAATCACGGTTACAAAGGAAGAAGAAGCAAAGGTATGTGGAATGTGTTCAATGTTAGGACATTCTACTAATACATGTCCAGTTTTGGAGGATGAAAACGCAGAACATGTGAATGTCGTGGGAGGTTTTGCTGAACCGAGTCAAAGGAAGTACGACCCATTTTTCAACACCTACAATCTGGGATGGTGAGATCACCTGAAATTGTATTATGGAAATCCTTAAGGGTAGCAAGTAACCATGAATTTCCAGCAATATAGATAACCATTTATGCCTCGATAAAATCAAATACAACATCCACTTCTAAGGGTAAGACTTCTTTGGAAGATTTAGTTCAATCTTTGGCCACTAACACTTTGACGTTTCAGTGGAATACTGAATCAAAATTTTGAAATATTGAAAATCAAATGAGCCAAATGGCAACTGCTGTAAATAGATTGGAGGCACAAAATTCTAGAAATTTTCTAGCACAACCGAAGATTAATCCTAAAAAAAGCACGAAGGCTATCACATTACGGAGTGGTAAGGAATTTCAGGAACCACTTCTGAAAATTTCCAGAAGAGAGGTAGAAGAAGAAGCAACAAACCAGACGACTGCCCAACTAAAAAAACTAAAATCAACTCTACAGGATATGGTAGTTCCACCCCTTTTCTATGTCGATTTGCCAAAGCAAAAAAGGAAGAGTAAGAAAAAGAAATATGGGAGACTTTCAAAATAGTTCAAATAAATATTCCTCTCATTAATGTGATTAAACAAATCCCATGATATGTAAAAGTTCTCAAAGAACTTTGCACTTCGAAGAGGAAATTAAAATTTGATGAGAAAGTGCAATTGGGGGAGAACATTTCGGCTATGTTACCAAGGAAAAAGCTTCCACCCAAGTGTCAAGATCCAGGTATGTTTACTATCCCATGTCAAATTGGTGATTTGCAAATTGAAAGAGCTATGTTAGATCTAGATGTGTCCATTAATGTCATGCCATATGAAGTTTATAAATCCTTAAAAATTGGACCTCTAAAAGAAACTAATGTAGTGATTCAATTAGCGGATCGCTCAAATGCTTACCCAAAAGTTGTGTTAGAAGACATTTTGGTTCAAGTAGGAAATATGCTTTTTTCAAAAGATTTTTATATTTTATAGATGGGCACCGATGGTACATCTTCTTCCACTCTTATTTTATTTGAAAGGTCGTTCTTGAAAATGACTAAAACAAAAATAGATGTTCATGATGGATCTTTAATAATGGAATTTGATGGTGAATTAATTAAGTTCAATATTTACATTACCATAAGAATTCTAGATGATGAATAACCTATTGTTTTTGTGGATTTTATTAACACATGGGTGCAGGATAATTTGATTTTAGAGGACAAAGATGAGTTTGACATGATCTTGGAAGAAGAAAACACACCATGGTGGAAGGATGGTTAACAAACGTTGTTGTCCACTAATCAAGTGGAGACGTCTATGTGTGGGGAGACCACCGAACCACTCCTCTAATAGCTCATACCCATGGAAATGTCCAGAAGTGTAGAAAAGTTGCTGCTGTCATTAATCAACCAACCAACATTAGAATTGAAGAGCTTCCCTAGTCATTTGAAGTTCATCTTTTTAGGTGAGAAAGATACATTGCCTCTTATTATTTCTAATCAACTTTTGAATGTGCAACAAAGCTAGTTGGTTAACGTATTAAAGAGAATAAAGAAGCTTTTGGTTGGACAGTGGCTGAATTGGAAGGAATTAGTCCCACTATTTGTATGCCCAAAATTTTGATGGAAGATGAAGCGAAGGAAGTGAGGCAACCCCAACATTGTCTAAATCCACCAATTATGGAAATGGTGAAGAAAGAAATTTTGAAGCTTCTTTTGGTCCAGGTAGTTCCGAAGAAAACTGGAGTGACTGTGATTGAAAATAACAATAGAGAGTTAATACCAACTCGTGTTTAAAATGGTTGGAGGGTATGCATAGATTATAAGAAGTTTAATTAAGTTACTAGAAAAGATCATTTTTTCCTTCCATTTATTAATCAAATGCTTGAAAGACTTGCAGGTAAATCTCACTATTATTGTTTAAATGGCTATTCAGGATACCACTAGATTTTGGTAGCACCCAAGGATCAAGAAAAGACAACCTTTACATATCCATTCGACACCTTTGCTTACCGAAGAATTCCATTTGGAATATGTAACGCACCCGTGACATTTCAAAAGTGTATAACAAGTATCTTCTCTAATCTTATGGAAAATTGCATGGAAATTTTTATGGATGATTTCACAATTTATGGAGTCTTTTAAAACATGCATTGTCAACCTTAAAAAAGTTCTTAAACGTTGCATTGAAACAAATTTGGTTTCAAACTATGAAAAGTGACATTTTATGGTTGATCAAGGCATAATTTTGGGTCATATTGTCTCTTATATGGGAATTGAAGTCGATAAGGCTAAGATAGATGTTATTCGATCTTTATCTTACCTAGTGAATGAGCAGGAAGTTTGTTCTTTTCTTGGTCATGTAGGATTCTATCGGTAATTTATCAAGGATTTCTCCAAAATTGCGCAACCCATGTGTAAAGTACTCCAAAAAGATGTGAAGATTGAATTCGACGAGCCATACAAAAGTGCGTTTGATGAACTCAAGGATCCATTTTAGTGTGATAAAATCGGTGACCTAAAACCAAAGTTAATCTATTAAACTTTCAGATCCAATTACTTTTGTTAATTTCTGATTTTTGTTATTTCTAGTTTTTAAATTTCCGTAAAAAGAAAATCCCCCTTCGTTACTTGATTTTGGTTTTGAATTCGTACAATCTTTTCCGTTAAAATTCCTCGTATGAATGGTACCCACTTTCCACTACTACATTAATTTGTAATGACGAAGGTTGGTTTCTTTTTAATTTAGTTGCAGGCAATAGCAATACCAACGTTTGGTGCTATTATTAGGGAATGAATCTGGGTCACTCACATGACAGGCCAGAATACTCACTAAAATGGAATATGCCATTTGACCTAATGTATGATGCTTCGGATTATGCAGTTGGCATCGTGTTAGAATAAAAAATGGACAAGGCATCTCAAGTTATTTATTATATATCGATGACACTTAATGATGCCTAGAAAAATTATTCTACGATAGAGGAGTTTTTAGCAGTGGTCTTTGGATTGGAGAAGTTTCGGTCGTACTTATTGGGGACGAAGGTGATCATCTATTCAGAATATGTAGCTATAAAATATTTGGTGAATAAGAAAGAAGCCAAGCTGAGATTGATTCAATGGAATTTACTGCTTCAAGAATTCAATTTGGAAATTTGCAACAAGAAAGGACCTAAAAATTTGGTGGTCAATTATCTAAGTAGGATCATTCCAAGTACCACATCTGATGTTCTTCACTACAAATTTTTGGACAAAAGCCTCTTTGCAATTCAATAGGTAATTCCATGGTACGCAGATATAGTAAACAATTTAATGACTAAATCTTTACCTAGTGACTTATCTAGAGCTAAAAGAGATAGAATTAGGGGAGAGGCCAAATATTACATTTGGGATGAACATCATTTATGGAAATTTTGTTCTGATCCGATTATTAGGAGATGTATCACAGATGATGAAATTCCTTCTATTTTATAAGTTTGTCGTTTATCTTTTTATGGTGGTCATTTTGGTCCCAAAAAGACTGATCGAAAAATTCTTAAAAGTAGATTGTTTTAGCCTAAGTTATTTTATGAATCTTACATATTTTGCAAATCTTGCGATTGTTGTCAAATAACAGGTAACTTGGGACCAAGGAATCAAATGCCACTTACGAACATTCTAGTATGTGAGATTTTTTATGTATGGGGAATAGACTTTATGGGTCCTTTTCCTTCTTCCTTTAGTAAGAACTACATTTTGCTAGCTGTGGATTATGTTTCGAAATGGGTAGAAGCTAAGGCTACTTTACTTGACGATGCTAAAACTGTTATAGATTTTGTGAAATCTAACATTTTTCTCAAGTTCAGAATGCCTTGCTCTATCATTAGCAATTGAGGAACCCATTTTTGGAACAAAATTTTTTAGGCTTCAATTAAGAGATGTGGTATCACACACCGACTCTCTATAGCCTATCATCCGCAAACAAGTGGACAAGTTGAAGTGTCCAGCAGGAAGATCAAATCCATACTAGAAAAAGTGGTGAATCCAAACTAAAAGGATTGAAATTTACAATTGGACAATGCTTTGTGGGTGTACCAACCTGTGTACAAAAATCTAATAGGCATGCCATCTTACAGATTAGTTTTCTGTAAGCCTTATCATTTACGTGTGCAAATAGAGCATAAAGCTTATTCGGCTGTGATATAGTTGAACATGGATCAGATGGATGTTGGTAACAGTAGGAAACTACAATTACAAGATTTAGAAGAGATTTGTAATGAAGGGTATGAAAATACGAAAATTTATAAGGATAAAACTAAAGCTTTACATGATAAAATAATTTCTAGGAAACAATTTTCAATTAGACAAAAAGTTCTTCTTTATCAATCGAAGCTTAAATTGTTTCCTAGAAATTATTGTTGGCTTGGACTTTTTATTGTTACTAACATTTTTCCTTATGGTGGGGTAGAAATTCAGGGTTTAGATACCACTAAGGTATTTAAAGTTAACGGACATTGCCTGAAGCCATATTGTGAGAACTTTTCGGTTGAGCGAGTGGACGAAATAGAGTTGGTATCCCCAACCTATTTCTAATCAGGTAAGTAATGAAACATGTCCAGATAAAGACTTTAAAGAAGCACATTCAGGGAAACTCGTAAAATTTTCAGGTTTATTTATAATTTATATTTTTCAGCAATTTTCATTTTCATTTTTATCAGGTTTATTTCATTTTAGTTAGATTTTTAATTTTCAGAAATTTATCATTTTCAATTCTGCAATTTTAATTCTTTTATCTTAAAAAAATGATTTAAAAAATTTTAGTTTTCCCGCCACATCACCCAATTTTACCATCCCCCAAATTTCACCCCACTTTATTCATTTGCTTCTCACTTTTATTTCCATCACCTTACACTTTCATATTACCTCCACTATTCACGCAGTTTTTTTTTCTTTCTTGAGCCGTCACTCCTTTGTCTCTGCGCAAGTCCCCTTTGCGTGCATCCTTGCTAAGATCTTTCTTTTGTCTTCATTTAACATCCTCTCGGTAGAAATACCCAGTAATCTTGCTTCATCAGATTTTGTAGTAGCACACCCACCAAGTGCTTGACAAATTGTCCCAACACATGCCAAGCACTCTTAAGTTTGTCCACCAGCCCAGCTTTATGCCTCCTAGACGTTCAAGGAGTCTCAATACCCTACGACTCACCAAACAATTACAGTAATACTGTTCTCTAGCCAAACCCCATTCATTTTGAAGACATTCCAGAATCACCTCCACCATTATCCCCACGTGCACAGTCACCTGAAATTCCAGGAGAATCCAACTCCTACGACACAATTGAGGACCAACAATAACCATCAATAGGGGAAACACAAGAGCTTTAACAAATAGAAACAGTGGAAAAACAACATAATGTGGATGCAGCCAGTGGCGGGACTACTACTGTAACAAGTACCACAACAGAAAAGGTAAAAATGTTGTTTTTCAGAGTAGGCTAAAATTAACGATTGATACATTTAACTTATTTCATCGGATAGGGATCGATTCGAAATTGTTTGTGATAGGCATATAAATTCTTGTAAATTTATTAATAATGAAACTTTGGAAACTTTGAATATTCGTTCTGAACTTAAATATTATGTGGATAAAATGGGTTGGATGCATTATATTAATGTTCAATACCTTACATATGTGCAATTGACTAGGGAATTTTATGCCACTTTTCATTTAAAATTAGATGATCCAAATTTCAATTTGTTTGTATTTGGCATGATCGAGTGTAAGCTTATGAATCAGTGGCATTCATTTTCTGTTGCTTCATTTTGTGTAACAATGAAATTTATGACAAAATCTGGGACTAAAAGTGATTCATTTTTAAATGGTTATTGTGATTACGTGCCTGAATTTGATCCATATGCACAAGGTCAGAATGGTCTGTTGATTATGAGAAATATAACCCTTTCCCTTACAAAAGTTATTTTTTTCACAAACCAGCTTTAAAATATATGCATCGTTTTCTGGTTTACCAATTTTCTAATCGTCACAAAACTGCTATCTTATCAAAAGCTGAATTTTTCTTTCTATGGTGCATGGAGAACGATGTCTCAATTAATTTGGGTTTTTAGATGCTCACTCAAATGCATTTCACATTGAAAAAGCAGAATTCAACTTTAATCTTAGGCTTATATATCACTCAACTTGCTATTAATGTTGGAGTTTTAGATGTTGATAACAATAACCTCACAGTTGCTTATGAGATGGAACTATTGGATTGTGAGTGTTTGAATAGGATAGGACTTGTAGTTACTGATGAAGTTGATGCATACACATTTGCCCCACTTGAACTGGCTATACAACCTGCTCCTTATCCACATCGACGAAGAAGAAGAACTGCAAACACAACTACACAACAATCAACTCCTACTGCAACACATCCTTCTACAAGTGATCCAACTATTTTAGCACTCTTACAATGCATATAGCGCAAATTGGATAGATTGGAGAACAACCAACTCGTTTTTTTCCAACAATAGAAATTTCAACCACCTTGTTCACCAACACCTTGATACATTAATAGAGAAGCTTCTTAAACCTTTCTTTTCTTGTATTTTTCTTTTTACATGTATATTGAGGACAATGTTGGTTTAGGTATGGGGGAAGGAATTGGACTATATATGTGCGAATGCTCCCTTGTTTTCGATTTTTATGTGTGATTTTTTTTTAGTTCTTGCATGTTTGTTATGCATGTTAAGCCATGAAGCTTTATCATATTAGTTCGGATGAGATTGAATGTATGCATGAAATTAAATTGAGCTATGTGAGTTTAAAGTAAATCATACGGATTGATTGCAATAATCGATCTTATAAACTTAGTCAAAATTTTGACTTTTGAGTGATGAGGTAATTGTGGAATTAAAGTGAATTCTTGAAGTAAACCTGTTAGCGAATTTGAGCTTTAATGAAACCATCTTTATGTAATTCTATTTCTTTGTATGGTGTAATGCTCCTCTAATCAAGTTTGCCTTCAGAACTTGCACTGAACCAGATTGAATTTGTTTGATTATAAGGTTTATAGCAATGATTAAGGCCTTCTTTGTTTTTACATCCTTTGGCTTAAAAATGACCCACCTAGTTATTTTCCATTTCAAAACACTTTTGAGCCTTTAACCTTGTTGTTTTCATTCAATCACCTTACATTGGAACCCAAAAGACTCATTAGCCTTACCCTATCACAAGTTGAAGGAAGTATTAAGTAATTTGGGACTTTTGTGTATTATATTATGAGATATTTTTTTAAGTACTTCTACTTATGTGTTTATCAAATTATACTATTAGTAATTTCTTCTCTTGTTTTTATTAATCCCCTTTATTCTTAGCCAAGTAAAAAAAAAGAGAGAAAAAGGGAAAAAGGAAAAAAAGAAAGAAAATAAAAAGGAAAAAGAATAAAGCGTAGTAGCATTAGTTAGTATGAGTAGTTATAGTCCTTTATGTCATATGGTTATCTCATAATTTTAATGTCCCTTTTACTTGGTACTTTGTGAATACTTATGATTAACCCTTTGCCATTTTTTTTTACCTTACCTTTGAACCTAGCCCCATTACAACCCATAGTAAAGTCCTTATGATCTATGAGCTAATGTAATTCGAATAAATGATAACTGGCGAATTTGCAAGCCTATGGTAGTGCAATCTGTTAGAGAGAGATTGGAGAGAAACACTTTGACCTTAAATAATTGAGCGTAAGAGAGAAATCTATGAGAAGAATTCACTTTGGTTTCGTAATTGTCTTTTGAACAAAGATGTCTTATTTTGACTATGTTTACTTGTATCGGTGAAAAGTGACTCTGATGTATGTGCAACCTAAATCTTGCTGGCCCAAGTTAATAGAATGTGTGCACTTAATATTATAAAGGGTGAGTTGATAGAGTGTAGTGGTTTGGCATGTTTGTTCGAGGGAGAGAAAAGGTTTGGTGTGAGGGAATTCGTTAAGTTGTCATTTTACAGTTATTTGATATATAAATCTCTCTCATGTGTTGAAATTAATATTCAAAATTGATGGCTTTGGGTCTTAATTGTTTGTAGATGATTTCCAACACTTGGGAGATGATATTAAGTTAAAAAGATGCAAAAGAAACAAAGAAAGCCAAAAATTCTAGATTGACAGCAAATCCAGTGACTAGTCGTGGCCACGTAGAAGGATGGGAACAGATTCTGCAAATTTTGTTTTTAAGTTGAAATTCGAAATTTTCACAAATCTTTAAAGATCATATTGCTATCTTATCAGTGGGATCTGCAACTTGAAGTGAGGATAAGGATTATTTACTAAAAATCACAAAAAGGAAATCGAAGAAATCGAAAAGAGGACAAAAAGGGAAGGACGTGTACTATTCACGTAGCATAGTTTAGGAGTAGAGTTTTCAATTTTTTGCAGATTTTCTTCTTACTTTTCGATAGCCATAGTTAGGTTTTTCATTTTCTGCATTATTTTTCTAAGTATTTTCAAATTTTCTATAAAGACTAGGGATGGAGACATTATGTTTTATTATTTCTTTGTTGAATTTCTCTTTCGTTATAAGTAGCTAAATTCCTTTTCTTGGTTGAGGGGAACCCTGTTATCATCTATTATATGTTAGATGTTTTAATAAAATTTGTTTTGTTGATGAACATTAAGTGTATTATGAATTACTTTTTCTAGCTGAATTGATTGATTTCTAGGTGTGCAACTAGGAATTGATTCGTTTAATAGCTAGATTAATAAAATATGACATTCAGTTTTATTAATCACAAGTAGCAATTAGGATTACATTCTTTACGTTAGAGTTGGAAATTCTAAGAAGACGTTCAGCTAGATTAATTGCATGTCATACATATGTTATCTTTTTCATTCCTTTCTTAATTCTTAATGCTATTAATCAATTGAACTTACGATCGTATCTAGGTTGTTGATTAATAAGAATGCTTAGAATACATGCTTCTAATCATTTACATTCAAGAGAAAACATTCCCCAATGAATGTTTATTGATGAACTAAATTTTATATCAAGGATCCATTTTAGCGTGATAACATTGGTGACCCAAAACCAAGGTTTTTCTATTAAATTTTCAGATCCAACCACTTTTGTTAAATTGTTATTTTTGTTATTTCTATTTTCTTAATTTATGTGAATTGCAAAACCCCCCTCTTTTCATTACTTTATTTTAGTTTTGAACTCATAAACTCTCTATAGTTAAAATTCCTCGTGGGAACAATATCCACTTACTACATTAATTTGTATTAAAAGAAGTTGGTTTCTTTTTGAATTTGGTTGCAGGCGATAGCAGTACCAACTTGTTTTCATTAAAACTAAAAATTGTTCCCTTAAAAAAAACAGTACTTTGTTTCTTATCAAAACCGAAACTTGATTCATTGAAACAAAATTCCAGTACTTGTTTTTATGTAAAAACCGAAACTTGATTCATTGAAACAAAAATCCAAGATTTTGGTTTTCGTAAAACCTAAACTACAGCAATACACAAAAGGATACATTGAAACCATTACCTCTTCATTTCGTTAATCCATGGCTGCTTTATTTTCATCCTTACATCAATTTGTACATTACAAAACCAAAATAAACAGAAAAATAAAGCCAAGGAGGAAAACTTGGTTCTGATAGACCACCCTCCTTGTTACAAACCAAATGAATAAATCTTACATGTTTAATATAAATTCTATGGACAACCAAAAAAGCAAAACATACACCATATATATTTTTATCAAATAAAAATATGCATCACAAAAAAAATAATTGCCAACCTATGCATAACATATAGGAACTAAAATCATACATAATAAACATGGCTCTAATACCAATTGTTGGATCAAAAAATAAAACATGCAAGATTTGGCTAAAACGGTATATTTCAAAACATTTTTAGAAACCAAAATATAGCAGAAGCAAGATAACCAAATCAATATGCCAAGCCATACATGATACAATATATGGAAAATAATTATCATAAGAACAAGACGGAGATTATGATACCAACTCCTTTTGCTACAGCTTTAACTCCTCATTATGTTATCCTCTCCTTCTTTAGCCTTCCTTTTGAATGCTTTCCTTTGTCAATGTATCTTCAACCAATCCGATCTACCACTTGTTCTTCTTGGACAACTTGGTTAACATAATCCTTTGGTGGGAAAGGAGAAGAAATATTTGGAGGAGATTTTTCTTAGAAGAAAGAAGCCAAAGATGAGACACTTTTCATGCAAATTTCTGCTAACACATGCAAGAAGAAGAGAGGGTCCAAAAAATGCAAGAACTCCTCTCTTACACCTTGTCAATTTCGGTTATGCTTGAAAAGAAAGAAGTGGAGAGCATCTAATGCACCACTTCATTATTTAATCAAACATAATGAAGCCATTAAATGAGACTCTTCTCATTTGTTTTAAGATGGTTATATGAAAAGACCAATAA
>JANQBM010368448.1:0-19418 GCA_025594535.1 Erythroxylum domingense
TTAAATTTTATTCATCCCATTTATTATCATAATATTATGAATGATGTTGCATGTTAAGGATATTTATAAGTTTTTTTTTAATTTTCTTGGAAAATAAAAATAAATTTGAAAATGTATTCAAAATAAAAGAAAAATTCGTTCCTAAATCAGTTCCGAACAAAAAAAATTCTGTCCCTAAATCATCCCAAAATGGGCTGAAACAAACCTCATGTCCATCCCTAATTCTGTCCCACATTCCGTTTCAAATGCTAAGATAGTTCGGTCCCTAAATCCGTTCCAAAACAAATCCGACTCAACGGAATTTTCCTTCTCAAAATCCGTTGGTAACTACATTCAGTACCAATATTGGGACGAAAATTTTCGTCCCAAAACAAATACAATAATTTGATTGGTACCGATATTGCGAATGATGTTTGGGACGGATTTTTCGGTTCCTGTGTTTTAGGGACGGATTATATTCTATCCCTAAGATTTGCGACCAACCAAATACCGACGGATAATTTTCGGTTCGAAAATCCGTCCCTAATTGGGTTTGAAACCAAAATTGGGACAAATTTGATGCTTTTTTTCCGTTCCTAAATCCTGTTTTTCCTGTAGTGAAAAGGGTCCCTGAGACACAGAGGTGAAGCTGGAAATGGGGGAGGAAGATAATCAACAAGAGGCCAGAGAAACCGTAGATCTCTGTAAAAAAATGACAAGCGCCCTACGTTGGTGAAAAAAGTCTGGAGGAGACGCGCCAGTCAATGAACTATCTTTGAATGAGGCATATGCATTATAATATGCCTCATAGTTTAAAGAGAAGGTTTTGACGAGTGCAATCGTCAGACACTCCCAAATTTTTAAAATTTTTATATATTTTTAAGCCTTATTTTTAATTTAATTAGTTTAATTTGGATTAAATTGGTTTGAATACCTAATAAATTTGAAAAAGTGTTTTCTAATTGTTTGAAAAATAATTCAAAGCGTTATTTATTATAAATACTTTGAAATTTAGTTTAATTGCTCAAGGAGTTGAATTATTAAATTAAATTAATTTTCAAATCAATAATTGTAATCAAACAAATATTTAAAATAGTTATCTTTCATAATTAGAATATGTTAGATAACCAAATATTGAGATTATAGTAATTATGAGATCTTAATTTTCATAGTAAAGTAATTATTTTTCTAAATATGATTAAGATTAAGATTAAGAATTATATTGATTTCTATTTTAATTTTACAAAATTAGTTTCTAAAATTAGAATTAATTAATTTCAATTAAATTGAAATTAATTAATTAGAGTCCTAAAATTAAGAAAGGTGTTTTTGTAAGTAATTAAGAAAGATTTTTCTTAATTAAATTTATTTATTTCAATTTGATTGAGATAAATTAAATTTATAATTTTTATTAGATAATTATTATTATATTTATTTAGAAATTGTTTCTTTATTTATGAATAAAAATTTTCTTGATTTATTAGCAAAATATTTTTCTTGGTTAAATTTTGAATTGTGTTTCATCTATTAATTAAGGAAAATATGCTTTCTTTATTTTTTGAAAATATTTTTCTAATTTATTAAAGAAAGTTTTTAAAATTAATTAAGAAATTATTCTCTAAATAAATAATGTAAAGAACTTTCTTAATTAAATTTAAAAATTTTTATTTAATTTTGAAAGTAGTTTCCTTTTAATATTTGAAAATGGTTTTCTAATTAAGTAAAAGGAATTTCTAATTAGAATAGAAATAGTTTCCTAATTGGATTAGAATATGTTTTTTATATCATCATGAAAAAGGAGTCTTTCTAAGTTATCATAAGTAAAAAGAATAATTTATTGAAAATTGTTTTCAATTAAATTTTGTTAAAGGAGACAAATTAACTGGAAATAGTTTTCAATTGGATTTGGAAATTGATTTCAAATCAAATTAATTTTCTTTTTGGAATAGAAATTTAATTTATTAAGGAATCAACGAGTTGAATCTAATTTATTTTTCCAAAGAGTTAGGAATATTATTTTAGATTATGAAAATCAATAACTAAAATCAAATGAAGCTTGATGTGTTATCCATATAATTAGATTTTGAGTGCATAAGTTGCATAGTTTATTTATATGTATGATATATATATATATATTATATGCAAGTTAAAATTGTATGTTTTATATGTGTAATATTTAAGATATAATTTTATATTTGATGAGATGAATGAAATTAAATCAATCATTAAAATATTAAGTAAACGTTGAGAATGTGATTGTTGCCTTTCATTGTTATAAGAATAAAAAAGGTTCCTATTTATTGTTAGGCTTGTTAAGCAAATTCAATGTCACTTTAACTTGAATATGTTTAGTCTTATAAGAATGGGTTCTACTTAACTAATTTTGTACAATTTGAATGAGCAAACTCATTATCATATGAATTTAGAGGCATGGTTAGGAATAATGTATAAGATATGTTTTAGGAAAAGTTGTCATCTAACGAATCTAAGAGTCACATGAAATGTGATTGATAAATTTGTTATCTACCTAATTTAAGTTTATTTGGTTTGTTGAGCAAACTCATGACTAATTGAATTTGAATGGGATCCTAGCCTACTAGAAAGATTAGAGTAATCTTTCTGAATAGTAGTGAGGGCTATTATTTCAAATAAATAATGGGAGTAATCATGTACACGATTAAGGTCCTAATCTCATTTAGGAGTTATGACATATAAACGATTACTTGCTTTTCTTACTTTTATAACTTGAAAAATGGGGCCTACTTACGTGAATAAAATAATAATTTTGAAATGCCAGGTCAATGCTGACCTAGCACTTAACATACCCATTTGAATTTTTCGTTAAGGTTGGGTTATAATGCAATGTTTTTTAAATGTTTAGGTTAAAATTGTTAACGTCCGAATGTTTGGGTTAAACTTGTCAATAAATGAAAAACTTTAGGTCAACAGTCACTCTTTTGCCTATGTTTTTCAACAATATGTTTTAAACATTGAAAACAACTTGACAACGAAAGATATCTTAACTCGAATTATAAAAATGTCAATTATAATTAACCTTAACTATGATTATTAAATACACTCAGCATTAACAAACTATCTTCAAAATATTATAAATTTTAACAATACTATCACATTCAAAAATTCATCAAATTTCTCCTAAAAATTTATGGAAACTATTTAACACTCATTTTTTGCGATGGCATTCATAATAGTCACAAAATGCGAGCACAATTGCGACGAATATAATAATAGTCATCATATGTGCCACCATTTGTGACGTTTCAGAAACTCATCACCAAATATTGACGACGAACAACATAAATCGTCACACAAAGTGTAAATTTTGCAGTGGTTTTCTTTTATCTTCGCTCAATATTATGTTTGTACGACCTTTGTGCGACACGCAAAAAAGGCAATTATTGGCAACGCAATATATATTTCATTCGCTATTTGTTCAAACCATTTGCGACGCTTCTGATAGAATTTTGTCATTATTTTTATGGACTAGCATAATAAACATAATTTTGTACAAACCTCGATTAATTTGATGTCAAGATAATTGGTCTTGTTAATTCTCTCTTTAACACGTCATTGGGCCTGTGTTCATGGGCTTGCTATGATGGGTAGGCTTGGCCGATGTTTTGCAGTGTACAGGAGGCCCTACTGTTAGCCACCTTTAAATACAGTTGCCCCATTGAGAACTGTACGGGTTTTCAAATCAGGTTTGGAATAGCAGTAGTTAATCCTTTGAGTCTCTGTCACGTCGCTTCACAGAAAACAACAATGGATTCAATTGTTCCACAATTTCCTGGTATTTATCCATACTATTATTGAATATAACATGTTGCAATCTTAGGGTTAATTAATTGTGTTGATTAATCATGAAATTAATCTATAATTTCGTGTTAAATTTCCTTCAATTTATATTATATGATTACTATGGTTAATTTTGTAATTGTGGTGCTAACTGAATCTATAGGAACAATCTTGGGAAATGTTATTGGACTATTGTCATTCACTTTGTGTAATTGTGAGCTCGCCTATCATGAGACCAATTATTACAAATTGTTGTTGTGATGTTGTTATTGGGCATACATTAGATACTATGTTAATGATGCACTTACCCTATCGGTTTGTCTTTATCAATGTGGTTTCTAATGCTTTGTTTAATTCATTAAATTATGTTTTTGAGTTTTCAGTATTCTATCGATATTAGCTTTAGGGCATAATTTAATGTTCTGAGTGATCTGTGTTGTAATTCGGGACCCTTAGGTAGGATTGCAATTGCATGAGAACCTAGCTGTGTTGTTTGCCCAATTTTGCTAATTGTTTATACATTTGCTAAATCTCCCTGCATTGTATCAATTTACAGCTTTGAATTCTTTGATTAAGATGAATGGGACCAATTATGAGGACTGGCTTGAATCCTTGAATCTATTTTTGGCCGTTTCAAATGTTGATGTTGCTCTCCTTGAGGATGAGCATGCACAACCCACTGTTGAGTCTTCCGCTGCAAATAAAGCTAAATATGATAAGTCGGTACGTTCTAACAAGGTCTGTCTGATGATCATCAAGTACACAATGGAGAAGGCTATTAAAGAGAGCGTCACTAAAACTAATAATGACAAAAATTATCTCAAGGCTATTGGTGAAAAGATTCAGAAGTTTGATAAGATTGAAAAGTCCAATCTCTTGTCTTCTTTGTCTAAGACCAAGTATGATGGTGTCGGTGGTGTTCATGAGCATGTTATGAAGCTTGTGAATTGGTATAACAAGTTGAAGGCCATGAAAGTTGTGCTGGGAGAGGATTATCTGATCTGGCAGGTGTTTGAATCTCTTCCATCTGAGTTTGATGTTCTCAGGACTACTTATCATGCTCAGAAAGATGAATGGAGCATTGGTGAGTTGATTTCCATTCTTATTCAAGAGGGCCATACTATAAAGAAAGGAAAGTCCCACAGTATTCACCACACTTATCACAAGTGTGGTGACAAGAAGAAATTTTACAGAAACAAACAGAGTAAGCCTTAATTTAAGAAGAAGGGGAATGATAAACTTGCATTACCTTCTGAGCCTGGTGAGAGTTCTGGTGCTAAGCATAAGTCTGTTTTGAATGGAAGCTACAACTTTTGTAAAGAACATGGGCATAGGCAGCGTGACTGTAAGAAGTTTAAGAACTGGTTGGCAAAGAAGAAAGGTATACCTCAAATCTTTGTTTGTTTTGAATCAAATTTGGTTGATGTTCCTCCTAATTCATGGTGGTTAGACACTGGTGCAACTATTCATGTAACGAACTCATTGCAGGAGTTCAAAAGCAGGCGGAAGCCAAATAAAGGGGAGTTGATGGTGCAACTAGGAGATGGATCTAATGTTAATGTTGAGCACATAGGAGTAGTTTCCTTGAAGTTAAGTAGTGGACATGATTTGCTTTTGAAAGATACTGTTTATGTGCCTTCTAAGAGAAGGAATTTGATTTCAGTTTCTGTTTGACACAGTTGTGGATACATTTTCCATATTATCAATAATGGTATTGTTTTGTACTATGATTCTGCTATTGTTGGTTCTGCAATTATGCGTGATGGATTGTTTATGCTAATTGCTAATTCTTCTCATTTTGACCGACCATATGATGATGTTAATGCTGTTGTTGGAAAGAAACGTGGGAGAGTTGCTGAAAAATCTTTTATGTTGTGGCATAAACGGTTAGGACATATCTCTAAGGAGAGAATTAGGAGGTTGATTAAGGAAACTATTTTGCATGATTTGGACTTCTCTGATTTTGACACTTGTGTTAATTGCATAAAAGGAAAGTTTATAGCTAAAGTAAGAAAGGAGAAAATGACTTGGAAAGAGGAACCACTATAGATAATTCACACAGCCATCTGTGGACCCATTACTCCTATTGCCATAGGAGGCTATAGGTACTCCATCACCTTCATGAATGAATTTTCTTGATATGGTTGGATTGAATTGTTACATGAGAAATCTGAATCCTTGGATGCTTTTAAATCACTGAAAAATGTTATTAAATTGAAACTTGGGAAGCAGATTAAATGTGTAAGATCTGATAGAGGAGGTGAGTATTATGGTCGATATGATGAAACTGGTAGAAACCTTGGCCCTTTTGCTAGATACTTTCAGGATTGTGGAATTGAGGCATAACATACCATGCCTGGCACTCCTCAACAAAATGGGATTGCAGAGAGACGAAAGCATACTCTTATAGAGATGGTTAGGTGCATGCTAAGTCACTCCACCTTACCAGAGTTCTTGTGGGGGGACGCTTTGAGGATTTCTATTTATGTTCTCAATCATGTGCTTAGTAAGTCTATACCAAAGACTCCTTTAAGCTTATATCAGGAAAGAAACCCAGTTTGAAGCATTTTCGTGTTTAAGGTTGTAAAGCTGAGGTAAGGATTTATAATTCTCAGCTGAGGAAGCTTGATCCTAGAACTATTTCAGGTTACTTTATTGGTTATTGTACTGGCTTAAGAGGTTCAAGATTTTATTGTCCCAATCACACTACTAGAGTCATTGAATTAGATCGGGCTGTTTATTTTGAAGGAGACATCGAACATAATGAAAGACATGAGCCGCCGTGTTGTAGATTTTAGAGAGGATCGTGTTATTATTCCTACACCTGTTATATTTCATCATAAAGCAATTCGGTCTCCTCTGATTCATGATGATGTTGTTAATCTAGTAAATGATGCTGAAATTCCTTAATAGGTTGGCATTGATACTCAAGTCCCAAACGTGAATGTAATTCCACTTAGGAGATCTGAAAGGATTCCTAGATCCACCGAGTCTTCTAAATTTCGAGACTATTATGTTTACTTAGAGGAGCATGAATTCAATTTATTTGAAGACTAAGATCCTGTTTCTTTTCAGGATGCCATTTCTTGTCCTCGTATTCACAATGGTTGGCAGCCATGGAAGATGAGTTAGCTTCTATGAGTATGAATGGCGTTTGGGATTTGGTGGAATTACCCAGTGATTGTAAAACTGTTGGGTGTAAATGGGTCTTTAAGACTAAACGTGACGCTAGAGGTGAAATAGAAAGGTACAAAGCCAAGACTTATTACAAAGGGGTATAACCAGAGGGAAGGTATAGACTATAGTGAGACTTTTTCTCCGGTCTCAACTAAAGATTCATTACGTATTGTGATGGCTTTGGTTGCTCATTTTGATTTGGAGCTCCATCAAATGGATGTGAAAACTGCTTTCCTAAATGGTGATTTGTATGAAGATGTATTCATGAATCAGCCGGCTGGTTTTGTTGAGAAAGATAGGGAGCACATGGTATGCAAGTTGAGAAAATCCATTTATGGGCTGAAACAAGCCTCTAGACAATGGTACTTGAAGTTTGACCAAATAGTTTGCTCCCTTGGATTCAAAGAAAATGTTATTGATCAATGCATTTACTTGAAAAATAGTGGGAGAAAGTTCATTATTCTTTTCTTATATGTTGATGATATTCTTTCTGAGCCTAAACAAATGTTGACGGTTCATTTTGATATGAAAGATTTGGGTGATGTTTCTTTTGTTTTGGGCATTGAAATTCACCGTGATAGATCTCGTGGTGTTCTTGGTTTGTCTCAGAAAAGGTATACTGAAAAGATCTTGAATAGATTCAACATGAAGACTTGTAATCCTTATAGTGCACCCATCCAAAAGGGTGACAAACTCTCAAATAGTCAGTGTCCTTAAAATGATAAAGATAAGTCAGAGATGGAAAAGGTCATATATGCTTCTGCTGTTGGCAGTTTTATGTATCCTCAAGTTTGTACACGTCCTGATATTGCTTTTTTTGTTGGTGTACTTGGGAGATACTTGAGCAACCCTGGTGTGGGACATTGGAAAGCTGTGAAACGAGTTCTGAGGTATATACAAGGTACTAAAGATCATATGCTCACTTACAGGATGTCTAATCACCTTGAGGTGATAGCTTATTCTAATTCTAATTATGGTGGCTACCCTGATGATCACAAATCCACATCAGGATATATCTTTATTCTTGCTGGAGGAGTTGTATCTTGGAAAAGTGTTAAACAAACATTTACAGCAACTTCAACTATAGAGGCAGAGTATGTGGCCTATTATGAAGCAACTCGACAGGCAATATGGATGAGGAATTTCATTTCTGAACTTCACCTTGTGGAGAGTGTTTCCAGACCTCTAACCATATATTGTGATAACTCTATTGTTGTAGGTTTCTCTCAAATATGCAAGAACTCCAAGCGTTCAAAGCATTTTGATACAAAGTATATGTTTGTTGGAGAGAAGGTTAAGGAGTTTCAAACCTGTATAGAGCATATGCCTACCGATCTTATGATGGTAGATTCTCTAACTGAAGGCTTGATTGTTAAGACTTTTGTGAATCATGTAAACCGTATGGGTCTATTTAGATCTTTTGATGTATTGGATTAGTGGGAGTCTGCCTTTTATATTATTTTTTATAACAACATTATATTTGACTATTTTGATATTCAGTCTAGAGACTTTTGCTTATAATTGTTGCTATTGTTGTTATTGCCATATACTTTATTAATATATTGCGCAGATACATTTAAATGTTTGTACATATATATGGCATTTTGTTGGAGACATTTTGTACCCAGACTCATTTTGTTGTTCTGAGATATTGTGCTAAATCTCAGTTGGCATCTTGGGTGGATGCTTAGGCCATTTGTTTGGAATTGCACAAACGGATCACCATTTTGTGTGCATTTCCTTATGACACATTCTGTTTAGGTCATCGAGGTATGGGTATCTTGCATATATGTTATCAGTACTCCTATCAGGTCTAATTTCTATACTGTTGAGGTACTTGTAACTTCATTTTGGACTTATAATTGAGAGATTGTTGACTCTACTTTGACATCTTATTGTGGCCACATATTGTTATATTAATTTGGGGATTTGTTTCTATTGTTCATTGATGTTAGTTATGTTGTCCAAGTGGAAGAATGGTATAATTTTGTCATTATTTTTATGGACTAGCATAATAAAAATAATTTTGTACAAACCCCGATTAATTTGATGTCAAGATAATCGTGTCATTGGGCCTGTGTTCATGAGCTTGCTATGATAGGTAGGCTTGACCCATATTTTGTAGTGCACAAGAAGCCATACTGCTAGCCAACTTTAAATACAGTCGCCCCATTGAGAACTATACAGGTTTTCAAATCAGGTTTGGAATAGCAGTAATTAATCCTCTGCATCTCTGTCACATCGCTTCACAGAAAACAACAATGGATTCAATTGTTCCACAATTTTCAGGTCTTTATCCATACTATTATTGAATATAGCATGTTGCAATCTTAGGGTTAATTAATTATGTTGATTAATTATGAAAGTAATATTTAATTTCGTGTTAAATTTCCTTCAGCTTCACCAGAGTCGACGTCTGGTACATTGATTTCCCCGACATCTGACGACGAGAATTTTGTTCGTCGCAAAAATCTTTCGTTGTGGCAACTAAATTATTTAAGCGTCATTAAAACTTCTTGTTATTGCAATGATAGTCGGTAATCGTCGTAAAATATGTTCCATTTGCCGATGTTTCAGTGAAACATCGTAAAATCATTTACTTATAGCGACGAACATGTAAATCATCGCTAAAAGGTTATTTTTAGCAACAACTGAGAAATCGTCTCCAATTAAAACGTAGCCAATAGATAGATCTGTTGTAGTGATGGTCATCTACAGAGTCCAGACCATTCGCCACATTTATAAATCATAATCGAAAGGTAGTTTTTTGGTGTTGGAATACACAAATCTAAGATTAGGACAATTGAATGACGAAAGAACAGAAGATTTGACCTCTCATGAGACACAAAATGAATAGATCATTGCATTTAACTGAGAAACTAAAACATCCTTTCGTGTCAACGTCTACATAACGTTCGCTAACTATAAATAGGGAAAACAAATGCTGCCAATGGTTTATTCCATGAAGTTTTATAGCTATGTGGGGTACCACCAGTCTTGATTTCTGTGAAAAATGATATCATGATAAGACGATATGTACCTATTTTCCTTTTCCTGTTCAAGGACGATGTAAACCGCTACCATTCCTGAAATGCATGGTCTACTAACATTTTGTGGCCATTCCAGTGGTAACCCTTGAACGTTTTTACATATTTTGAAACGTGTTCGAGTTCTATATTCCGAGTGTTAGGGTGTAGTATTCGAGTTCTACGTTCCGAGAGTTGACGATGTAGTAAACCAGATGGGCATGCATATAGGAAGAAAATCTTGTTCTCTTTGATGGGTATTGCCCTCTTCCTTCTTTAATTGGAATTTTGTTGCGAATTGGGGTCTCCACGACATGGACTCTGCCAAAATTGATTCCGAAGTTTTGTTGCTTTTACCCGCAAATCACATGGGGAGTTTATTGTCAGTTTTGGACCACATCATATCTTTCCCGACTTTTGTGAGGTCAGATATTTCAGGTAAAGTCCTAAACATATGCCATCTTTCGTAAGTTAGATTTTCAAGGTAAATATGCACAACAACAACGACGCTTTCAATTTAGCAAAAACACCCCTTTATCACTCGGATGACAGGTTTCTACAATTTGACCAGTGGGACCAGCAATTTGATGAACACAAGACTAGTGCTTCTAATATTTCCAAATTACATGTATGTAACACTAACCATAACTCATACATGCTGTTGATGACTATCTGCAATCAACAACAAAAGAAGTCACAGGGGAATCCTATGTTGGAATCCAATCGTAATCAAATTATAGACGTCGCGGAAAATAAACTTTTTTACAGATTTCAATCGGATCTCAATAATTGGATAACTTGAATAAAAAACAAATTGTAAAATATGAATCATACCAAATTCATGTTTCCTATCGAAATCTTTTGACAAGTTCTTCATCGTCTCAACGACAACTTGTTCAATCGTCCAACCTCTAACGGTATCCAACTTTTGAGAGGAAAAACAAGAAGTGCTAGCTTCTTTATTTGTTCTTCCTATTAATAGAAAAATCATTAGGATTTTTAATTTAATTAAAATTAAATTATTTAATTATAATTAAAATCTAATTCTAATTCTAATTAATTTAATTTTAATAAAATCAAATCTCTCATATTTGATCTCTAAAGTTTCTTAAACTTCATAACTAAGTCCAACTTAATTAAATAGATTTTTTTTCACAAATTGTTTTTTGATGTGTACGTCAATAAGTTACTAATATATTAGCAATGATTGTAAATTATAATTCTAATTCACAATTAGAATCAGATAAATTAAATCTCTTGTTAATTTATCTTTAATTCTCTAATTAAACAATTTATAATTATAGATCAAGATTGACATCTAGCAGCATGTCATGACTCACCAAATATCAGAAATGTCAAAGTGGTTTGACTTAAACTGTCCATGCATAGTTATGATGTAAAATTTAATCCTTTCATCATCCAATATTCCAATTGGATAGAGTATGAAAATAGTGTCTACTCTTTTGGTTCAATCATGTTTGTTCATGCTAATTAGTAATTGATTTATAATTGAAATTTAAATCACCTTTTCAAATATCAATTCACTCTGGCCAGAGAATTCTATAAATCACTGCTAATCAATAACAATAGAATATTCTCTCTAATTATTTTTAGAGTGAAGAATCCTATATTGACTTAATTAATTATCTTCGCATAGTTCATACTGCATCTATGTACTATCAACTGAATTATCCTAGGACGATTCATAAGTAAGATCAAAAAACAGTAATTCTCACACGAGATACCTTGTAATCTTAAGTCTAAGGATCAATTATATAACCATCATTATGAGAAAATCTACAGACACATAAATAATACTCCATTTGGGATTCTCATAGTCGGGTCAGTTCAGTGGCTTATTCTCTAATAGTCATCCACACGTTAGTTTAAGTATCTTTATACTTTAATTTACGAGATCAATTACTTTCTTTATCACAATGTATACTAGTTTTATCGTTTCAACAATATCTCATTTTGATGAAACTGCAACTAGGAACATTGAGGAATAATGTGTAAATGTAAATTGAATCTCACAATTATGATCTTATCATAATTTCAATTACATAGTAATTATTCCAAGGAATTTATCTTCAGTATTAAAATATCAAATATAATTAACTTAGTACAAAAGATAAAGAATGCCTTTTTACTTAATAAGTAATAATGTCATACATCAAATTGCATCCAAATGATTGGCTATAAGTGCATAAACTAATAATCTACCGCATATACTAAAGTCAATTGCTTATGTGTCTAATACCTTATCCATCCATATGTTGATCATGCTCTTTCGAGGCAGTGGCTTAGTGAGAGGATTAATAAGATTGTCTTTAGTGAGAACTTGCCCTAATACTATGTCTTTCCACTCTACTATCTCCCTGATCAAGTGAAACTTTCTAAGTACATGTTTAGACCGTTGATGAGACCTTGGTTCCTTTGCCTGCGCAATAGCACCGTTGTTGTCACAGTATAATAATATAGGCTTAAACAATGTTAGGAACCACTCTAGGGTCAATGATGAACTTCTTGATCCAAATCGTTTCCTTTGCCGCCTTTGACACTGAAATGTACTTTGCTTCAATTGTTTAATATGCAATCGTTGAGTTTTTGGAACTCTTCCAACTTACTGCTCCACCATTTAGAGTGAAGATGTACCCTAACTGTGATCTACTATCACTAGGATCTGAATGGAAACTAGCATCTGAATATCAATGAACTCTCAGTTTAACTCCTCTATAGACTAAAAAAAACATCTTTAGTTTTTCTCAAATACTTTAAGATGCTTTTCACATTTGTCTAGTGACCCTCACCTGGATTGGCTTGAAACTTGCTCGTTATGCTCAAAATATAAGAGACATCTGGTCTAATATATAGCATCGCATACATAATTGATCTAATTGCCAAAGCATATAGAATAAAATCCATTTTATCTCTCTCCTCTTGTGTCTTTAGACACAAACTCTGTGAGAAAGAAATCCCAAGTGACACGGGTAAGAATCCCCTCTTGAAATTCTCCATGCTACATCTCTTTAGCATTTTATCTATAAACGTGGATTGCAATAACCTAAGCAACCTCTTTGATCTATCTTTATTCATTCCCAGAATATAGGCTGCTTCTCCCATATCCTTCATGGAGAAAATTTAGATAACCAAATCTTTACAGACTAGAGCATAGGCATTTCGTTTCCAATCAGCAATATGTCATCTACATATAACACTAAGAAAATGACTTTACTCCCACTAACCTTCTTATAGACACATGGTTCATCCATATTTTTAATAAAATCAAACTTTGTGATTGTCTAGTCAAAACAGATGTTCCAACTCCATGACAATTGCTTAAGTCCATAAATGGACTTTTGCAACTTAATACTTGATTAGGAAATCTTTTGGATTCAAAACCTTCAAGTTGTGTCATATACACATCCTCTTGCAAACAATTAAGAAATGCAGTTTTGACACCCATCTGTCAGATTTCATAGTCATGATATGCAGCTACAGTCAATAAGATCCTTATGGACTTTGGCATAGCTACTGGCAAAAAGGTCTCATCAAAATCAACTTCTTATTTTTGTTTGTAACTTTTAGTCACTAACCTTGCTTTGTATGTATGTACATTACCATCCATATCAATTTTTCTCTTAAAAACCCACTTGCATTTAATAGGTATAATACCATCAGGCGCATCCACCAAAGTCCATACTTGGTTAGTATAGATGGATTCTATTTCAAATTTCATAGCTTCATGCCAATTTAAAGAATCAATGTCATACATTGCTTCTTTAAAATTTGTAGGCTCATCATGTATGAGCAATACATTATCCTTTCCTTTTTCTATATGTAGATCTAATCTAGTAGGGGGATGGCGTATCCTATTAGTGCGTCGCGACCTATGTCTCTCTTCAACTCTTAGTTGTGCATCATATGTATCAACTTGAGGTTCTTGTTCCACCTCGATGTGTCTTTGTGGCTCTTTAACTTTACAAAGTTCAACCACACTCCCACTACTTTCTTTAAAAATAAATTCTCTTTCTAAGAATGTAACATGTCTTGAGACAAACACCTTTTGCTCAACAAGATGGCAAAATTAATATCTGAAACTCTCTTTCGGATACCCCATAAATTTGCATCTATCTGATTTAGCTTGAAGCTTATCAAATATTGCACGCTTCACATAAGCATCACATCCCCAAATATTTAAGTGTGACAATATTGGTCTTCTACCAGTCCATATCTCATATGATATTTTTGTCAACCGATTTGGATGGAACTTTACTTAGAAGGTAAATAGCTATTTCAATAGCATATCCCCAAAAGGAGATAGGAAGTATTGCTTGACTCATCATGGAAAGTACCATATCTAATAGTGTACAATTTTCCTCTCAAAAACTCTATTATGCTGTGGAGTTGTAGGAGGAGTCCATTGTAAGAGAATCCCATTCTCTTTTACGTAACCAAAAAACTCATGATCTAGGTATTCACCAATTTGATTTGATCTACGTGTCTTAATACTTTTACTAATTTGTTTCTTAAACTCAAGTCTAAATTCCTTGAAATTTTCAAAAGATTCAGACTTCTGTTTCATTAAGTATAAATAACCATATCTAGAATGGTCATCTGTGAATGTAATGTGATATGAGTATCTACCTCAAGCACTAGTAGACATAGGTCCACATACATCTGAATGTATTAATTCTAGTAACTCACTAGCACGTTGTCCTTTTCCACTAAAGGGTAGTTTGGTCATCTTTGCCAATAAACAAGATTCACAAGTTTCATATGATTCATAATCAAAAGGATCAAAATATCCTTCTTTATGTAACTTTGTGATTCTAGTTTCATTTATATGACCTAACCTACAATGCCATAAATAAGATGGATTTTGGTTATTTAACTTTCTTTTCTTGCTATTTATGTTAAAAATCGGCCTTTTAAGGTCTAACTCATAAAAACCATTTATAAGTAATCTAGTTCCATAAATGATGTTTCTTGTATTAACAGGGACATAATAACAATTATTAAGTTATAATACAAGGCCAAAAGGCAAAGTTAAACTACAAATTCCTACTGCTAATGCAGTAACTCTTGCTTCATTGTCAACTCGCTGGTCAACTTCACCTTTCCTCAATGAGTTACTCCATGTTAACATCTGCATATTATTACATATATGAGAACCATAGACAATATCTAATGCCCAAGTATATGGAAAAGAAGTGTAAGGATTGATCTCAACCATAAACGTACCTGAAGAGACAATTTCCTTAAGCTTCTTATCTTCAAGGAAGCAAGATAAGATAAGCAGTTCTTCTTCCAGTGTCCATTGACTCCACAGTGAAAACATGTACCTTTGTCATTGCTCTTCTTCTTGACACCTCCTTTAGGCTTTACTACACTAGTAAAACCCTTATGTTTCTTGTTCTTATTCTTCTAAGAGCAAGAAAAATTAGAAAAATTAGAGCCTTTTTTCTTGCTCTTAGAAGAATTCATAACAAGTACAAAACTGGGTACTTTCTTAAGGCACTATTTTGTACTGTTAAGCATATTTAATAACTCAGGTAATGTCATGTCCTTTTGGTTCATATTGAAATTCATGACGAACTGTGAAGACCTCGAACTTAGAGATTGCAGCATTAAATCAACTCTTAATTCATGGTCCATGACAAAAACCTAATTGGGTTAATTTTTTAATATACTCAATAATCTTCAACACATACAGGTTTATTGAAGATCCTTCTACCATCTTGCATAAAAATAGCACCTTAGAGATTTGATACATCTCCACCCTAATATATGCACCAAATAACTCCTTAAGATGCAAAATCGTAGTAGGTGCATCCATGTTCTGATGCTGCATTTGCAGCTCAGAAGACATGCTTGCCAACATCACACATGTGGCTTACTTATCGTCATCAATATAATGTTGATATCTCTCCCAAACTTGATCGGTCGCATTTGAACTAGGCTCTTCTAGAGCAGGAGTATCAAGAACATACAATTTCTTTTCTTGCCTGAGAACTATTCTCATGTTTCTAAACCAAGCCGCAAAGTTAGGTCCATTCAGCTTTTTAGCATCTATGATGCTTCTCAACGTCAGGTTGGTACTCATCTTCTGATTCAATAATCAAAAAACATAAAAGGGTGCTAGTATTGGTTTATATCCAAAATCAAATAAAATAAAGACTTTAAAATTTTTGATTACTCCACTATTTTATTCAAAATAATAACCCTCATTATTAAATCTATAAATTTTCAAATAATTTCTTAGTGGGATAGGATCACATTTAAAATTAATTGATTTTGAGTTTGTTCAATAAACTACTAAATTTAAATTAGGTAGATAACGACTTTATCAATCACATATTATGTGACTCCTAGATTTGTTAGGTGACAACTCTTTGCCAAAATATATCATATATATTTATCCTAATCCTACCTCTAAATTCATACGATCATGATTTTGCTCATCCAAATCATATAAATTTAGTTAAGTATGAGCCATTAATTTAAGATAAAATATATCAGGGTTAACATGGCCTTGAATTTATTCAACAAGCCAAGCAATAAATAGAATTCTGGTTTTATTCTTAAACAGTGGAAGGCAACCATCACATTTTTAATGTGTACTTAATATTTAATTGAGAGATTTAAAATTTCAAAAATTTTGGTCACATCATAATAATATAATCTCAACATATTTATAATTTCAAACATAACATAACTATGAAAGAAATTATTCAAAACCTTTGCTTGATTTTAATTATTGATTTGATAACAAATTTAATTTAATAATTCAACTTTTGAAAAATTAAATTAAATTCCAAAACTTTTCCTAACAAAATATTTCCTTTGAAAACAATTTTCAAAAATTGGAAAAAATACCTTTCCAATTTTATTAGGAGTATAAACTAATTTAATCTCCATTAAAATAATATAATTGAAATTAAGGTTTTAAAAAAGTTAAAAATCATAAAATAAGGTAAGAGAGGTTGTCTGGCATGTGCTCTGCACGTGCTAGAAGCCTCTGTGGCAATAAAGTGAGGGACTTTGATGGGAATGTTGAATGCATGGGCCATTAACATGTTCACCAGCCTGTTTCTAGAGAACGGCGAGCGCATTTCTCATACGCGCCCATCGTTCTTGTACGTTCTCCAGAGACGTCCATGTTTCTAGAAAATGCTCCCATTTCTTTCATCTAACGTTTCTTTAGCTCCTCAGGTGACGTTCGTGACATTTCCACTTCATGTCACTCCAACTGTCAAGTTTCAAACCTTCGAGTCTCCAATTGCCGCTTCCCATAGCTACCCAAGCGATGCCATCCATGGCATCGTAAGTGACGCCTGCCGTCATCTCTAAGGAAGCCATCCAGTGGTGTTGAGCGACGTCACTAGCGATGCTCACTAGTGGAGTCGCAGGCGACCTACTGGGTCTCCAAATGTGGTAGTTAGATGGGTGATAATCACCCATTTGATTCGTGTATACGCAAGGCAATAAATTGATAGTAAAAATCGTAAGGGAAAACAACACGTAGAAGTAACATGCAGAAGACAGAAGCAAAAATAGGGCAAAATCAATAAACACACAGCCAACAAAACACAAGCAGAAAACACATATTATGTCATAGCATAAACGCAAACAACAGATGCAAATTAGATGCAAGTCAATTTGGTTTTAGAACGCATATGTGAGCATCAAAAGCAAATCAATTTTATCAGAATGTATATGCAGGAATTGACAACGATTTCCAAACATAAATACAAAACTAGTTTAGAAGGATGAACATACTCAGAAGGATTTAGGAAAAACTTTTCCAGAAATCCAAACAAATAGCAGTCGTGGAAACAATTTCCAGAATAAACATATGCCATTTTCTTAATAGACAAAATAGTCGCAGAAAAAGACAGAAAAATAGTAGCATAAAAACCTTAATTTTTTCCCAAAATTAACAATAATCAAGCAACTAATCCAAGTTAAACAATTAAAGGAGTATCTGATATTACTGTTGGAATCCAACCGTGATCAAATAAAGGTCGCAGCAGAAAACAAATTTTTTTTTGCAGATTTCAGTCAGATCTCGATAATTGCATATCTTCAATAAAAACACAAATTGCAAAATATGAATCATACCTGATGCATGTTTCCTGTCAAAAGCTTTTGACAAGTTCTTCACTTTGTCAATCACAAGTTATTCAATTGTTCAGTCTCTAACAGTATCCACCAAAGCAATTTCTCAACTTTTGAGAGGAAGAACAAGAAGTGTTAACTTCTTTATTTGTTCTTCGTATTAATATAAAATCATTAGGAATTTTTAATTTTATTAAAATTAAATTCTAATTCTAATTAATTTAATTTTAATAAAATCAAATATCTCATATTTGATCCCTAAAGTTTCTCAAACTTCATAATTAAGTCCAACTTAATTAAATAGGTTTTTCTTTCATAAATTGCTCTTTGATGTGTGACCCATTAGGTTACTAATATATTGACAATGACTATATATTATAATTCTAATTCACAATTAGAGTCAGATAAATTAAAACTCCTTTTAATTTATCTTTAGTTCTCCAATTAAACAATTTATAATCATATATCAAGATTGACATCTAGCAATATGTCATGACCACTCAAATATCAGGAACGTCAAAATGGTTTGACTTAACTTCTACATACATGGTTATGATGTAAAATTTAATCATTTCATCCTTCAATATTCCAATTGGACAGAGTATGGAAATAGTATCTACTCTTCTAGTCCAATCATATTTGTTTCTGCTAATTAATAACTGATTTATAATTGAAATTTGAAAACACATTTTTAAATATCAATTAAAAATAGTATAATATTCTCTCTAATTACTTTAGGGCCTATTTGGTTGGATATTAATTATTGGAACAGAAAGGAACGGTTTATAATGGTATAGAATGTAATATAGTGAAAAGTTATTTGGGAGAGATGGAAGGGTTCATAATGTAATGTAATGAAACGTTGTTTAGAAGATGGATGAAATGGAATGTAATGTATAATAAATGACTATTATACCCCTGATGTTAAAAGGTTGTTACAAGAGGTTTAACGCAATCATTTTAAAACAGAAATCATGTCCAATTAAAAAGTCAAAGTTGTTCAAGTCACAATCGTAACAAATAATTTTTTTATATATTTTTATTTTAAAATAATGAAATTTTAATAAAAATTTTATTATTTTATTATTAATTATATACACTTTATTATTAATTATATAAAATAATAATAATAATAATAATAATAATAATATTATTATTATTATTATTATTATTATTATTATTATTTAATAAATTTTATTCCATTAAATGTGATTTATATTTTAAAATTATTTATTTATATTCTTATTTATATAGAAATATATACAAACAATTAAAGAATATTTTTATATTTTTTCTATT
>JANQBM010369468.1:0-19403 GCA_025594535.1 Erythroxylum domingense
TCCGACCTCCAATTGACCTGATTTTTGAAGCGTTAATTTTCTAAGACATTTTTCTACCGATCCATATGAATTTATAAATTTTGATATTATTTTTGAAATTATGGATTAAATCAAAGTGAAAGGATCGGAGGTAAGTGAAATGAGTTTATTTTTTTTAAGTTTGACCTGGTGGGGAATTCCTCCCTTGTGGGATGCGCGTCCAGATGTCACGTAGGACGTCGGACACATGACTCGCCAGGGTGGGGTTCCAGTAGAAAAAATTTGACCAGATTGTAAAGAACCATGCCTCGTCAATCTATAACTCAGAGGTTTAAGTAAGTCAACTTAGTGATGCCTTACTTTCTTACAGTGCATGTATTATATTGAGCAATACTGAGGTCATTCCAAGGGAGCAACTCAAAGCCATTACGCTTCGAAGTGGCAAACAGATGGAAGATCCAAGTGTGAAAAGGGACAGCCATGAAAAATAAAAAAAGTACATAGATAGAAGAAGAAAAGGAAGAAAGCAAGTCATATGTTCCACCACCACCATACAAACCTAAACTCTTGTATCCATAAAGAGTGAAACAATGTCAGGTGGATATTCAGCCTTCCAAAGTTTTGGAGAAATTGAAGAAACTACAAATTAATTTGTCATTGGTGGAATCTTTGAAGTGCATGCCTAAGTATGAGAAGTTTTTGAAGGATATACTCTCGCACAAACGCACTTAAAAAGACAATCAAATGGTTACATTGACATAAAATTATAGTTCCATTATTTCAAGTCAAATGCCTTCAAAATTACGAGATCCAGGGAGTTTCACTATTCCATGTGTTGTTGGCGATTTTAAATTTTCTAAATGTTTATGTGATTTAGGTGCAAGTATTAATTTGATGTCTTTATTTATTTTCAGGAAACTAGGATTAGGAGAGGTCAAGCTAACTTCCATGCTATTTCAACTTACAGATCAATCAATAAAAAGGTCCATTTGGAGTCGTGGAAGACATATTAATAAATGTAGTTCATTAAAGATTTTCCCTTATTACAAAACCCCTAACTCATCTATTGGTTAAAGAAGTGCCATTTGTTTTTTATGACAATTCTGTAAATTCTTTTAATAGGTTGAAAAAGGCACTAATAACATCACCAATTCTAACATCGCCAGATTGGTCTCTCTCATTCAAGATTATATGTGATGCAAGCGATAGTGCTGTTGGGTGTGTACTTGGTCAGCAAAAGAAGAAGAGGTTGCATGCTATCTATTACACAAGCAGGATGTTGACGGGAGCATAGTTGAACTACACAACTATTGACAAAAGAACTGCTTGCAGTGGTATTTGCTTATGAAAAATTTCATTCCTATTTGCTAGGCTCACAAGTTATTGTGATTACAGACCGTGCAGCAATACGTTACCTTTTTGTCAAGAAGGATGCCAAGGCCAGGCTTATTCGATGGGTACTCCTGCTCTAAGAGTTTAACATTGAAATCAAAGATAAGAAAAGGCAAAAAAAATGTCGTATCAAATCACTTAACAAAACTCGAAAGATGAAATCATAAAGAGGAAGAGCAAATCAAGGAAAGTTTTCCTGAGGAGACCTTGATGATGGTAAATAATTTCTTTCCTTGGTTTGCAGATATTGCAAACTACCTTTCAGGTGGTATTCTTCCATCCAACTTGTCATATCAACAAAGGAAGTGGTTCCTATTTCAATGCTCTGGTTATATTTGAAATGAACCTATACTTTATAAGATCTGTGCTAATAGTTTAATTCATAGGTGTGATTATAAAGAGGAAATGCCTGAGATCTTAACACAATATCATAGCTCACCATATGCAGGGTATCATGGAGCTAATAAGACTGTTGTACGAATCTTAGAGTGTGGATTCTATTGGCCGACTCTATTTAAGGATGCTTGAGATTTCGTGCTCAAGTGCGATAGATGTCAAAGATTGGGTAACATATCAAAGAGAAATGCCACTTTCGAATATAATAGAGGTGGAGATATTTGATATATGGGGTCTGGACTTTATGGGACCATTCCCATCCTCTGAAGGTAACACCTATATTTTAGTTGAAGTTGATTATATGTCGAGATGGGTTTAAGCAGTCGCCAGTCCTACCAATGATAGCAAGGTGGTTCATAAGTTCATTAAGAAGATTTTTACTAGGTTTGGGGTGCCTAGAGCAATTATAAGTGATGGGCGGAGTCACTTTTGCAACAAACCATTTAAGAACCTTCTAAGAAGATACAATGTTAATCATAAAGTGGCTACCCCGTACCATCGCCAAATTAGTGGCCAAATGGAGGTGGTAAATAGAGAGTTGAAAAAGATTTTGGAAAAGACAGTGAACATTTCAAGAAAAGATTGGTTATTGATGCACTGTGGGCTTATAGAACAGCTTTCAAGACCCCCATAGAAGCAACACTATATCAGCTTATGTATGGCAAGCCATGTCATTTACCATTGGAGTTGGAGCATAGAACATATTGGGCAATCAAGAAATTAAACATGGATTGGAAGCTGGTGGAAGAAAAGCGATTGTTACATCTCGACGAGTTGGATGAGTAAAGATACGATACTTATGAAAATGCCAAGATATACAAAGAAAGGGCTAAAAAGTGACATGATGGCCATATCAAGAAGAAGGAATTCAAGAGTGGAGACTTGGTACTTTTTTAATTCAAATTTTTGACTATTTCCTGGAAAGCTCAAGTTAAGATGGAGTAGGCCCTTCAAAATCCTTCAAGTGTTTCACTATGGAGCTGTGGAGTTGATAAATGATAAAGGAGAAACATTCAAGGTCAATAGGCATCGCTGTAAGCCATATTATGGTGGGACATATCCATAAGAAAGGGAAGTTATCTCTCTCCTATCTTGCACTCTTTCATGAATGCATAAGGAATGGTCAAGCTAATGACCTTAATTTAGCATGTTTAATTTCTTTTGGGTTATCTTCCTCTAGTTTTTCTTTGATTTGTTTATTTATGATTATGCTTGAATTAAGTTTGATTTATGTTTAATTTGGTTTTTGTTTGAAGTAAAACTTATTTTCTTTTCAAAATTCTTGTTGATGATATTAACTTGATGTATTTGTAGGTTGTGGGAGCATGGAGAAGTAAAATTAAGCTTGAAAGAAGGTTTGAAATCGTGAGGATCAACTTTTCCCATGATCATGGGAATTGTGGTGATTCCCATGAGCGTGAGAAAGCTCTCCAGAAAGCTTCTAGAGAGTAATTTCATGATCGTGGGAATTCCATTCGGGAGGCAAATTTAAACTTCCCTCCCATTTTCTTCTTTCACCCACTCTCAAAATTTTCACTCCTCTCTCTAGCTCACAAAACGCCTCCTCCCACTCTCTAAAATCTTCAATTTCCCTCTAGATTCTTGGTATTTTCTTCAACTATTTCATTATTCTCCCAATTATTTCATCTTTTTATGCATTAATCATGCAAAAATATAAGGATTAGGGTAAGATTTTGCTCTCTCTCTCTAAAACTCGAATTTCACTCTTTCTCTCTCATTTTTTCAGATTTTCCTCTTCCAATGGCACCAAGGAAGATGATGGCTTAAAATCCAACTGACGAAATCCATCATCAAGGATTTTAGGGGTAGATCATTAATCACTCCTAGGTATTTTGATTTCGAAGTATTAGAAAACATAAGAGTGAGACCAAAGATTGAACGAATAGTTGCAAATATAGGTTGGAATAGGTTCATCCGATGTGACATGCTTATTCATCGTATGATAACCATTGAGTTTTTCACTACTGTCCAATAAACTCCTAAAATAGACGTCTTCTACTTTAGATTGTTCGGTATTGTTTACAAATTAGATTATAATGTCATGCGTCATATTTTCGAATTGGAAATTTTAAAAATTTTAGATGATCACACTAATTTTGATGTGGATTCCCATTGGAAAACTCTAATGGGGGAAGACAATTTTAACTCAAGCAATGCATCGAATGCTTTAATCCGTAATGCTGAACATTTGCTTCTGCATAAATTCATGCGTTTAACTTTGTTCAATAAAACTGAAAGTACCAAATGTTCAGCTAAAGAACTTTTCTTTTTATGGTGCACGGATCGGAAAGTTATAATCAACATGCCTTTCAGAATTTTTCGATCCCTAGTAAGTGTTGTCAATAAAAAGAGTTCATATTTTGGAATGGGATATGTTGTTGCTACTTTAGCTTATTTTTATAACCTTAATGTGGAAGAGGTGTGTACAACGCCATACAATATGTTTGACATATCATATTTAAGGCGATCTGAGATTATAGAAGTCTAGTCTATGGAACTTTGCAATCCCTAGACACGTGTTGTAGTAAGAAACAGGAGGGGCCAAGACACAGACATAAACTAACCCTCCACATCGAAGCAGCTCCAGAGCCAGAGGAGGAAGCATTAGAAGCAGATCGCAGTGTACCAACAGAGGTCGACCAATATCAACAAGTTCTCAACCAGATGGTCATCAATCAACAACAGATGACATCTCAATTAAATGAACTCGGAACCCAAATGCGACAAGTCCATAAAGAGCAGCGCAGCTTGAAGAGGAGGTTCCTTAATTTCTGTCAGAGGAACAAATTTGAAGCTCCGTCACTAACACCGTCACCACCATCATCTGAATAAGCTTTTCTTACCCTTTCATTTTTATATTTTGTTGTTTCTTTTGCTTAGTTTCATTTCATTTCATGTTTGTTTGGTTTCATGTCATTTTCTTTTGTTTAGGTTGCTTTCATTTTTTTGTTTGGTTTGAAGTCATTTGTTGGTTTTAATTTCTTTTTGTATGGTTTGATTTCATTTCCCTTTATTTGGAAGTTAACTTGTCACATTGAGGACAATGTGAACTTTAAGTGTGGGGAGGTGACTTTGACTTTCTCAATTACATTGTTTGCATTTTGTTAAATAGGATGCATGTTTAGGCATATCATGTGTTTTGTATCAGTAATAGAATCGTACTTGAATCACTGTAATAAATTTTTCCATGATATTTTGTCATGCTAGTTGGAATTAGATTGAATGCATGCTTGAACTTGGATTAGGCTACTTGAGTAAAAATTGAACCATATAAAGTGATGAAAAGTAGTTAGTTACATAAGCTTAGTCATAAATTGACATTTGAACAATGAGGTAGTGTAGAGATTCATAATGAGTTTTCATTTGAGCCAAAGTGAGAATTGAGTCATATGACTCCATCTATAGTCATTATATTTCTTTGGTGAGTGTTACTTCCTTAGGTTACTACCTTCATAACTTGCTTTGAATCAGTTTGAGTCTACTAGATGCATGCTTAATTGAGATGATTTAGGCTCTTTTTCTTGTTTTAACACTTGGCTTAAATGACCTACCCTTTGTATTATCCTTTGCTACCCCCGTTAAGCCTTAACCTTTTGTTTCTTGAAAACACCCGAAATTTTTTAACTTTAAACCTTATTAACCTACCCGTTCACAAGCTTAGTAAAGTATTAAGTAATACATTAGTTAAGATCATTGCGAAATTTTTCTTATCAAGATGAGTTGCGTATTTTTTTACCTATGGATTACAATGTATGTAGTGCCATTTTGATTCATAGTTCTTCCACATATTTATAAAAAAAAGGAAGAACAAGTGAGTAGCATCAATAAGTGCAGAATAGTAGTTTTATTTGTATACCTTCGAAACATGTTTTGTTATCCCGTTTTATCCTATTTTTACTTTACAAATGCTTGTGCTTAACCCTTTTTTCCTCTTTACTCACCTTAACCTTTACCACATTATAACCCTAAATAAGTCCTTTTGATCTATTTATGCATGCAATCATTTTAGAGGAGAATTGGTGTATTAGCAAGCCCATGGTAATGTAGTTTCTTATAGGAAGTTTGAGCGAAACACCAACCATTCAACACTTGAGAGAAATGAGTGAAAACTGTGAGAAAATTTCATTTTGCTTCTTTACTAATTTTTGAGTGATGGTGTCAATTATTGAGTTTGCTTATGTACACTAATGAAAAAGTAGTCATGATATGTGTATTAACTTAATATTTGAGTTGGTTTAAATTTGAGGGATTGTACGCTTTGATCTCGGTGAAGATGAAATGATAGAATTAAGTGGTTGTATTTATTTTTCTTGAGGACAAGCAAAGATTCAATTGTGGGGATATTGATAAGTGTGTATTAGTCTATGTTTTTCTACGTAATTGACATGTGTTTTCTTGCATATTTGTTGTAATTTATGATTCATTTTGTATATTTTGTTTAGCTTGATTTCCCTCATTGTTCTTTTATGTTTGATGTTAATTTAGGGTAAGAATTGACTATTTTGTGTAGGAAGGAAGATGGAGCGACTTAGATATTGAACTAGAGACCAAAGATGCCAATCCCCACGATCGTAGGAATTACAATCCAAAGGATTATGCGAGGCTTTATCAAATTTAGGTTTTTTAGACTATAAAAGCATCATTAAGCCTCCGTCTTAAAAGGAGACAAAACCTTCTGTAGAGACACCATCTTTGGAGTGAAGAACACATGTTTGGAGCTTTGAGGAAGGATTGAAGTCAAGGATCATCATCAAGATTAGGGAAAATAGCACATCAACACCAAAATTTCCAGATTTTGGTAAAGAAGAGGAGTTATTTTATTCAATTTTTTGTCAATTCCACTTCTTCTATTCTTTGTAAAATGGTTTATTTGAATGTCGATGATGTTATGGATACCATGTTAGGCTGATTTAGTTTTAGAGATTGTTTTTAAACTATTTTGTTAGAACTCCTGTTTTATTAAATTAAATAAAGTTTTCTTTGATGATTATTGATTTTATTTGTCATCTTGCAACAAATCGAGAGAGTGAGTAAGATAAATTTATGTAGGATTGCACAACGACAGTTGGCAACCTGTAGACTTACAATCATCATGTTAATTGAATAGTTAAAAGAGAGATCTCGACTAATCAATTGATCACCCATAGGATAGTTTAATAACTAGTTAAATAGGTCGAGTCATTTAGGTAGGTTGAGAGATCGTCCAATTGATTCCCTTTAATTCGATTTGTGACAATTAATTACAACTTGAGAGAGGATAGTTAATACATTCAGAAATCTAAGGTGAGACACAATTTAATCAATAAAATAGGAGGGAGACAATATAGGGAAAAAAAGTAATCTCTAGTCTTTGGATTCTTAAATTCTGATTTTTCTACACGTTGGTATTGTCTATTTTTTTGAGTTAGTCTTTTAATTTTTTTAATTTTCCATATTATTTTTGTTAAATAATTTTGTTTCTTAAACAAAGTTTTATCTAAATTAAGTGGTGTCTGGGCATCAATCCTTATGGGATCGATATACGCTCTTTTAAGCTACAAGTCTCGACCCGTTCGCTTACGGTTTTTAAGCGTAAAACAAATAGATAGGTTTTACCATCAACAGAAACCTCCTATTGCGGGAAGTACTTCACATAGGCTTCTTCTCCACTTCTCTCTTCCTTCTTTTCTTCCTCAATCCCTTGATAAAGCTCTCTAGGGTTTCGGAATTGTGGTTGACGAAAAAACTCTCTCTCTTGTGTTCTTCATGTTCTTTAAATACTTTGTGTGTCTTGAGTAACCTTAGGATTTTTCTGGGATTAAAACGGTCCGAAAAATCCCTCGAAACTTGACTTTTTCTCTTATTTGCAAGCATCAAACCTTTCTGTCATGATTGTGGCAATCAGGCCATGATCATAGGCTATGGCAAAGTCTATATGCCACGATCGTGGGCTTGCTCACATGTTCTATCACAATCGTGGCCTGTTGTGTCATGATCGTGGCCTGTTCTCCATTCTTCAACGTTGACCCTGAAACACTAATAAATACATCAAATTACCTTAAAAATATAATATTTAAGCTCAAAGACTTATACCAACCCATAAAAATACTTAAACGCATAAACTAACACAATTCTAACTTAAACATATATTAAACACTCAAATTAATACTTAATACATAACAAATTAAACCCTAAAACATGATGCAATTCACACCTATCAGTTGGTCGATCATAAATAAATATAAATCTATCAATATTTTTAGAAATAATACATTAGTTGAACACACCTACACATTCAATAACCAATTTGTCTAAAAAAATACATTTATAAATATTTTTCAAGTTCTTTAAAAGATTAAGCGCCACTTCTTTGAACAAAACTTAATTTAAAAACATTTCAAAAGTTTCCCAAAGAGTATTATAAGGATCAGGAGGATTTTCTTCAAAATTAAAACCTTTATTCATCTAGATAAAAGAAAAGATTTATAAATTAAGTTCAAAACATAATATGCTTATGCATGAAGAGCACATAAAGCATTGAAATAAACAAATAAGAGAAACAAGAAAGATTAGAAGTAAATTTATAAACTTATTGTGCTTTAATCTTCCTTATTCTTATTCTTCTTATTGACTTAAATGTATTTAGTCTCCATAAATTGTTTCATGACTTCATCTCATGTTAATTTCTTTTAAGACATCAAAGGAAAAGTCATTACTATTAACTTTGCTTTGTTTTTATCAAAATAAAGATTTTAATGTCTTTTGATTCAATAATCTCCCTCATTTTTATAATGATCATACATATGGTGCTATTAGAAATCCAATAATGAGATTAGTCATTTAAGCACACACAATCTCTAAATGTCAAGAAATATCAATATTTTGTTGGTTTATTTCCTATAACCAATCAGTTAGTTATATTTAAATACATTCTTTATCTTACACATATTTAGATGTATATTATAAATTCCAAGAAATAAATATTCATTGCAAATAAAATTACGATGAGATCATAATTATGATATCATATTGCATTTATGTATTATCCATAAATTGTTATTAGTCATTTTTTGTTGATATTGACATTAATAAAGCATAAAAAAACTAGCACACATTATATTTCTTCTATATGAAGGAGGTATTCGATCTCATAGACTAAAGAATGGTGATACTTGAACAAAAGTGTAGGTGCTTATTATTGAAAAAGTTCACCAAACTGACCTCATAAGAGAAATCGATTTGGAACATTACTTATGGCTATGTTTGGATCTGCTGTATAGTGAGGATAAGAACTTATTCACCGTAGTTTTCAAACACAATCATATGTTTAGATTTGCAAGCGAACAATCGAATGTTAAAGGAAAATGTGGTACCACCGCAAAAATCGATAAGTAGAAAGAGGGTTACGGTAGGAAAATACTTCTACAATAGAGATTCTACTTTCCATCAATAACCTTCTAATAATTATTATTTTCCATTATACCCTCAACTAATATTTTCTTATTTATAATTTGAATTTATATAACTAATAATATTTTTATGAATTATTTTATTTACTAAATTTATTTTATTTATATTTTTCTTATTTTAATTTAATATTTTACTATTTATAATTTTAAATTTATATGATTAATAATATATTTTTATGAAATATTTTATTTATTAACTTTATTTTATTTATATTTTATTATTTTAATTTAATATTTTATTATTTATATTTTTAAATTTATATGATCAATAATATTTTTTAATTATTTATACAACAATTAATAGTTTATTAAATGAATGGGCTTTTTAGTCATTTTATCTTTTTTCAGCAATCGCAATCATACTTGCCAAACACTTATTTTCATGTTTTAGCAGTTACCAAAACATGAGTTCTCAAACTGAAAGACAAACATGTTATATTCATTTATTAATACTTCAACCAAGCTATACTATTTCTATTGAAGTTGTGCCCAAATTTTTGGGTAGCGCCCCATTACCATGGGTACATACCGGAACACCCTGAGGACATTCCAGTACATAACCTATGACAATGGTGAGCTACATTCAATCACAACATTCACTTAACATGGCATCATCATTTTTTAAAGGCATCATCAAGAAAGTTACAATATTTTAAAACTAAATGTTTCCTCATTTCATCCACAAAACCGAATGTTATACAATGTATCTTTCAAACATCCATACGTGTACATCATCATAGCCTAATACAAAATATGCTACATGAAAGAGGAAATTACACAAAAAGTCTATCTAATCTTTCCAACCCCAACTGACTGACCTTTGAGCCATTTCTTCTTTTTCCCAAAAGTACAAGTCTACAGTGCTTGTAGCGTCTCTCAGTAACTAAAGTCGTCTCTCGATCCTGAAAAGTCAACGTTGCAATTTTGGTGAGTTTTGAAAACTCAATGAGGTAACCATTATCAATGGTTCACTCAATTCATGCATAACATCAATACACGTAACATATTTTTCACATTTTTACATATTCATAAAATATCACCTTTAACTTTCATAACAATCATAACGGTCATTTCATTCATGTAAATACATATATCAAATATAAATGCAATGCACGTGACTCAGTTTCATTTGTTACTTTGTTGTGACCAAGTGCCTTTTTACTAGCTCATAACCCTTTATGGATACCGAGCTATATCAATTAATGTCCCATATCCCTTAGTGGATACCGAGTACATGGACAAATGAGCCAAAGGCTCTTATCACGTTCTGAGATTTAAGCTCTTTTATTCATGACTCCAGTTATAACTTCCATTATCTTTCATGCATATACGTAATGAAATGCAACATACATATTCAACGATTACACTCATTCAATCACATTCACACTCTTTCTTATTCATAATTGTCATCGGACTTTTAGTCTGGTATTTAACATTGAAGTTGAGAACAAATAGTCAGTCATATTCACATTCAAGTAGCACTTCCAATTGAGGATACTTTCTTCTAGAAAATTGTTGTTCTATCTCTTAAATTTCTAATGATACCAATATCATTCAATTTGGTCCAGTATTCTATGAGTTATGCTCAAAATACTACAAACTGAGCACATTTGAAACTTTGGCTTGTACATGATCACGCTGTCAAATTTTACAACTCATATCTCTCAATTCCCATATTCAAAAATTATAGACTTTATATCATTTGAAATATAAGAGAATAAACTACAACTTTTGTGAAGAAACCTTTGTCTAGTTTGGCATCTATCAATACAGTTTATTCAATATCAACAAAACATGATTTCTGTCTCGGGTAATACTACAACCTCAGTCAAAACACAATTTCAACCCAGAATTTGAAATTCTTAGAGACAGAATTAAAATTAAATTTCTTGAAAACAATTGTAGTCCTATGTCTCTAGTTTACTCCAAATTAAAAATCATCCCAATTGTATAACTACAGAACAATTTATGTCTAAAATAATGAAGCATGTTCAGTGGACATGTTACAACTACATTTTCCAGCATTCATCTTCCAATTTACTGCACCCAGTTCTCGACTTCATGTTAATTTTTGAGACTCTTAACGACAGAATTCAAATTTGGGGTCTTCATGACAAATATAGCCATATTTCTCTAGTTTAATCTAGATTAAGAATCATCTCATTTGGATAACTAAAGAGCAAGTTATGGCTAAAATACAAAAGCTTAATCAGTGGAAATGTTATAACTACCATTTTCCAGCACCCTCTTCATCACCATTTAGTCTCTCAATCCTTCCTTAAACAACTCATAAACACCATTAATACATTAAAATAGAACATACATCTATTTATTTCAACATCTACATTACACATATCTCAACTCCTCTATCATGATCATTAAACAATAAACTATCATCATAGATGCTTCATTTAGCAAAACCATGAAGATTAACAAGCTACTTATTTGATTTATCTTCAAATCCTTCAAAAACACACCAACCGTAGCTTTCCCATGTCTCTCACGAACATCATCATTCTAAGGTGGATTTGTTTAGGTTTTTTGTGAGAAATGAAGAAGAGATCAAGATGAGAGTAGCAAATGAAAGATAAGAGCAAGGTGTTGATAATTGGGTGAGTGAAATCGTGGAAGTGAAGAAGAGAAGAAGAAAAGAGATGGAGAAGTAGAGAGTCACGAAAATAAGAAAAGAAACCAAGGAACAAAACAAATAAATGGTCTTTCAAGGTTAAAGAATCGTGGTATAAGGACATGGCTTGGCAAGTGACACATGTCACTTGCCACATGTCCTATTCCTATAGGTTCAAAATTGATTTTCTCATTTAACTAATTCAATCAACTCCAATTTCTACTCCAATTGTCTCCAAATTCCAATGACATATGTCATTAAACCTAAATGTCATTTATAAAAACTTTCACTACCATTTGACTCTTAATTCTACTGCTATTTATCAATTTTTCTGTAACTTGGCATTTTTCCTAATCCAAAAATTTCTCAAATTTTCAGAAATTTTCCTAAAATTCACCAAAAATTCTAAATCACTAAATACACTCTCCAAATCAGTTTTCAACATATAAAACCCACAATTCTCAATAAAAATCACTTTTCACATATATAAATCAATTATACCCAGAAATTGTCAATAAATGCATGTACAATTATTTTCATGTGCAAAAAATTCAATATTCATGTGTAGTGCATATCATATAATGCATGAGTACGAAATGCATTTTCTAATTTCTTAATAATCTCTCATATTTACTATTCTATCCTTAACATAGGTAACGGGATGTTACAATTCTCCCCTCCTTAAAAGAAATTTGGTCCTCGAAATTCTTACTTGATTGTTCGAACAGATGGGAATATTGCCTCCTCATTTGCTCTTTTGTTTCTCAAGTTGCTTCCTTAGTTGAGTGATTCCTCCAAAGGACTTTCACCAATAGAATGACTTGGTTCTTCAACTGTTTGATCTGGGGTCCCACTATCTTAATCGGCTTCTCAATATAGCTTAGGTTACTAGCAATCTCAATCTCTTGAGTCGGTATCACGTGTCTCGCATCTGATCGATATCTTCCGAGCGTACTCACATGAAATACGTTATGCAACTGAGACATCTCATTCGGCAAAGCTAACTTGTATGCCAAAGGTCTTAACCTCTCAATAATCTCATATGGTCCAATGTACCTAGGGCTCAACTTGTCCTTTTTACCGAATCTCAATACTCCTCTCCAAGGTGACACTTTCAGAAACACTCTGTCTCCTACATTGTATTCCATATCCCGTCGATGTTGATCCATATAACTCTTTTGTCTACCTTGAGCCGCTTTAGCTTCGTATCAATTTCACCTTGTCCACGGTATCTTGTATCAATTCTGGGTCTTCAACCATTCTCAAGCCCTCTTCATCCCAATATAGAGGTGATCGAAATTTTCTTCCATACAATGCCTCGTATGATGTCATTCCGATATTACTGTGGTAGTGATTATTATATACAAATTCTATCAGTGTTATATACTGATCCCAAGCTCCCTGAAACTCCAATACACACCCTCTAAGCATATCCTCAATTATCTTAATTATCCTCTCACTCTGTCCATCTGTTTGAGGATGAAATGCAGTACTGAAGTTCAACTTTGTACCCATAACAGACTGCAAGCTCTTCCAGAATCTTAAATTAAATCTAGGATCCTTGTCCGTTACAATGGTCACTAGAATCCCATACAGTCTGACCACTTTATTCACATATCTCCGGGCCAACTGATCTAGTGAGTTATTCTCTCTCACTAGTAAGAAATAAGCCAACTTCGTCAATCCGTCCACTACAACCCATATAGCATCATTCTGTCTCGGAGTCTTAGGCAATCCCATAATGAAGTCCATGGTAATTTGTTCCCATTTCCACTCCAGAATAGGCAACGAATGTAGCTTCCTTACTAGAGTCTGATGCTCAGCCTTAACCTGCTGGCATGTCATACACTTAGAAACATACTTTGCCAGTTGCTTTTTCATTCTGGGCCACCAGAAATGCTGCTTCAGTGTGTTATACATCTTGGTAATACCAGAATGAATAACATAGGCGGCCATATGAGCTTCCTCAAGAATTTCCTTTCTCAAATCATCCACATCCGGCACACATAGCCTCTGCTTCAATCACAGTGTCTCATCTCCCAACTCAAACTCAGAATTCGGATTCATCTTCACTTTCTTTATAAGCTTCACCATATTAGAATCTTTCCTCTGGACTTTTCTGATTCTATCATGTAACATCGGCCTTAACTTCAATGTAGTAATTAGGGCCTCATCTTGTTCCAGATTCAATTCCACATTTAGAGCTCTCAAGTGAATTAAGCTTAGTAACCTCGATAACTAAACCTGAGCTACACTAATGTTTGACTTCCTACTTAAAGCATCAGCCACCACATTAGCTTTCCCCCAATGATACTCAATCGTGCAGTAATAGTCTTTCAACAACTCTATCCATCTCCTCTATCTCATGTTTAATTCCTTTTGAGTCAACAAATACCTCAAACTCTTATGATCCGTGTATATCTGGTATATCTCTCTATACAAATAGTGTCTCCATATCTTTAGAGCAAAGACCACTGCAACAAGCTTTAAATCATGTACCGAATAGTTAACTCGTGAGACTTTAGTTGTCTCGATGTATAGGCGATCACCTTGTCATAATGTATCAATACACATTCTAATCCTTGATGCGAAGCATTACTATATACCACATATCCTCGGGTCGCCGATGGAATAGTCAACACCGATGCCATAGTCAACTGATGCTTCAGCTCTTCAAAGCGCTTCTAACATTCCTCATTCCATCTGAATACTACATTCTTCCTCAAAAGTTTTGTCAAAGGGGTTGAGATCAAAGAAAACCCCTCGACAAACTTTTGATAATATCTGGCCAATCCTAGGAAGCTTCAGATTTCAGACACATTCCTCAGAGCTTCCCAATTCATTACTGCTTATATTTTCTTTGGATCCACTTGTATGCCTTGTCTAGTCACTATATGCCCCAAAAACACTACTTGATCCATCCAAAATTCACACTTATTAAATTTGGCATACAGTTATTTCTATCTCATGATCTGTAAAAATCACTCTCAGATGCTTAGCATGTTCTCCTCTGCTCTTTGAATACACCAAAATATCATTAATAAACACTATCACAAAGCGATCCAGGTAGGGCTGAAATACCTTATTCATTAAGGTCATAAATGCTGTCAGGGCATTAGTTAACCCAAACAGCATTACTAAAAATTTGAAGTGCCCATACCTGCTCCTGAATGCACTTTTAGGTACATTAGCCTCTGATATCTTTAGCTGATAATACCTCGATCTCAAATTCAGCTTAATGAACACCTGAGCTCCCTGTAACTGATCAAACAAATCATCAATTCTAGGCAATGGGTACTTGTTCTTCACTGTCACTCGATTCAGTTGCCCATAATCGATGCATAACCTCAAAGTCCCATCTTTCTTTTTAACAAACAAAACTGGAGCTCCCCAAGGCGAAACACTGGGTCTAATGAAACCCTTTTTTCTGCAACTCCTGTAGCTAAGCCTTCAACTCCTTCAATCCTACAGATGCCATCCTATATGGAGGAATAGATATAGGAGCAACACTTAGAATTAAATCAATTGTGAACTCTGTTTCTCGATCTGGAGGTAAGCTAGGTAATTCGGTGGAAAACACATCCGGAAATTTCCTAACTACGGGAATGTCCTGCACATTTTGCTCAGCTCTAGTATCGATGATGTGGGCCAGATAAGCCTTACATCCTCCTTGCATCAACCTCATTGCACTCACAAATGATATCAACATGGCTGGCACTGTTTGACTAATTCCTTTGAAAACAGCTCTCGGCTGACCAGGAGATTCTAGTACTACCTCCTTAGTATAGCAGTTCATGACAACCCTATAAGCAGTGAGCCAATCATGCTTAGGATAATATATATCTCTCTCAGTTGTAATATAATCAGATATGCCTCCAATTCTGTTTGATCAATCCAAATCAAACACCTCTTGCAGACCTCCCCTATAATTGTAGTATTACCTACTAGTGTACTCACCTCTAATCCATACTGTAGTAACTTTCTATCACAATGCAACCTAGATACCAGATGCGATGCGATGAATGAATGTGTAAATCCTAGATTTAGCAATGCAAATGCTTCATGATCATAAATAAGTAGCGCACCTGCAACGACATCCGAAAAATCCTAAGCCTCCTGCCTAGTCATGGCATAGACTAGGACCTGAGACTGCGGTCGGCTGCTCAGCGCCATAGTCCTAATAGAAGGACTCCCTGTGCTCACTCTGCCTCTATCATGGCCTCTCTGTCCAATCTCACTACCTCGACTCTGCTAGATTGTAGCTTCACTCACGGATCCCCCTCTCATACCTGACTGGGCTCCAACAACAACAGGACAATCTCTAATTTTGTGATCTAGAGAATCACAACGAAAACAGACTCCTGATAATGTCCAGCACTCACCACCGTGCTTTTTCCTACAATGCTCACAAGGGGGTAACTGACTCTGCACTGAACCTCTTCCATTACTAAATAGTACAAAACTACCCCTCTGTCTGAATCCCGAGTGTCTTGATCTAGCCGGTGGCCTGAAAGCTTAGTTCTAGTGCTTACTGAATCTTCTGCCAGAACCACTCTGAACCTCACTGGACCTCTTTAATCTAGACAATTGCCCAGACTCTACTTGTCCCTCTCTCAATAGCTGCTCAATTTTGATTGAAGCAGCTCTTAAATCAGTGAAACTACTTAGGCTGGAGATCGTTAATCTTGTCATGATCTTCATGTTCAGTCCACCTTCGAATCTCCTACACTTATCTTCTTCGGTAGGAATCAAAACAGTAGCATACCCCCCATCAACTCATTAATTCGAATCTCATTTTCTGTCACTGACATCCTACCTTGCTTTATATCTAGAAACTCTTTCATCTTCCTGTCCAAGTAGATCTTGCGCATGTAGTTTTCCCTGAAGACCCTCAGGAAGTCCTCCCACTTCAGGTTGCAAGGCCTGGTAGCCTAGAACAGTCTTCCACTATTGATTGGCCTTGCAGTAAAGAAAATGTGTAGTCGAACTTCTCATCTGGCTTGCAGTCCATCTGATCCAAAACTCTCTTCGTCCTCTCTAGTCATCCTTCAGCCTCCGCAGGGTCTGTACTTCTGTAGGAGTCCACAGCCCCCTGCTTCTGCAACCTATCATACCTCCTCTCCCTTCTCTCGGGAACTCTAGGAGGCATCTTCTCTGGTCGAGGTACCGAAGACTCTCTACTAGTTCCTACAGATCCTAGGTCAGCTTATTGCCCCACTTGATCACCTCTAGCGGATGACCTATAATAAAGAATAACTTCAATCATTATCCGCATTTCTCATGATATTTCATGCTTAAAATTCCTATATGTCCCTATGGATGTTAAACCATGCTTTGATACCACCCAATGTAGTGCTCCATTACCATGGGATATATACAGGAACACCCTAAGGACATTCCAGTATATAACCTATGATAATGGTGCGTTTAATCACAATATTCACTTAACATGGCATCATCTTTTTTTAAGGCATCATCAAGAAAGTCACAATATTTTAAAACCAAATGTTTCTTCATTTCACCCACAAAATCGAACGTTATACAATGTATCTTTCAAACATCCATATATGTACATCATCATAGCCTAATATAAAACATGCTATCTGAAAGAGGAAATTACACAAAAAGTCTATCTAATCTTTCCAACCCCAACTGACCAACCTTTAAGTCATTTCTTCTTTTTCCCAAAAGTACAAGTCTACACTGCTTGTAGCATCTCTCAGTAGCTAAAGTCGTCTCTCGGTCTTGAAAAGTCAACGTTCAATTTTAGTGAGTTTTGTGAACTTAATGAGGTAACTATTATCGATGGTTCACTCAATTCATGTATCACATCAATACACGTAACATATTTTTCGCATCTTTACATATTCATAAAATATCACCTTTCACTTTTAGAACAATCATAATGGGCATTTCATTCATGTAAATACACATATCAAATATAACTGCAATGCATGTGACTCCGTTTCATTTGTTACTTTGTTGCAACCAAGTGCCTTTTTACTAGCTCATATCCCTTTGTGAATACTGAGCTATATCAATTAATGTCCCATATCCCTTAGTGGATATCGGGTACATGCACAACTGAGCCAAAGGCTCTTATCACATTTTGAGCCTTAAGCTCTTTTACTGGCAACTCCGATCACAACCGCCACTATCTTTCATGCACTCACGTAATGAAATGCATCATACATTTTCAATGATTACACTCATTCAGTCACATTCACACTCTTTCTTATTCACATTTGTCATCGGACTTTTAGTCAGGCATTTAACATTGAAGTTGAGAACAAATAGTCAGTCATATTCACATTCAAGTAGCACTTCCAATATAATCCTGAATATAGAACTCCTCAGACAATCAATTGTTCGGAATCAACACAATCAATTTCACATTCATAAGATAATTCAAACATAATCTAACACAAACAATTAATTGAGTGAGACCGTCTAGGTTACTCATAGGTCATTCCCGAAGCTAATGCCTGAAAGTTCCGGCAATGTCTGGATGTTGACGTTCCATTTGCTTCTCTATATCACATAATATACACATATCACAATTTGGCACAATTATAAGTGTTTATTAATGTACATGTATGTATATGAAGTATACACAGGGCATGTTCATGACAATCCTGAGTATCGCTCTATTATTTTTGTCATGTAAACATTCATATATTGAAACTCACATAAGTATCATTTATACTTATGGTTCGTATCTCAATAAAACCATTTAAAATCGAAATTCATAATTCCTTGGTCAATTCATAGTTTTCCTATAACAACTTTCGGGTCAACATTCCATGTTCTTTTTGACCAATAAAATGAAATAATTTAAGGATACTTTTTTCTAAACAATTGTTCTCCTATCTCTTAAATTTCTAATGATACCAATATCATTCAATTTGGTCCAGTATTCGATGAGTTATGCTCAAAATACTACAGGCTAAGCACATTTGAAACTTTGGCTTGTACATAATTATGTTGTCAAATTGTACAACTCATATCTCTCAATTCCCACATTAAAAAATTATGGAATTTATATCATTTGAAATATAAGAGAATAAACTACAAATTTTGTGAAGAAACCTTTGTCTAGTTTGGCATCTATCAATACAGTTTATTCAATATCAACAAGAAATGATTTCTATCTTGGGTAATACTACAACCTCAGTCAAAACTCAATTTCAAGCCAGAATTTGAAATTCTTAGAGACAGAATTAAAATTCGATTTCTTGAGAAACATTGTATCCTATGTCTCTAGTTTACTCCAAATCAAAATAATCCCAATTGTATAACTACAGAACAATTTATGTCTAAAATACTGAAGCATGTTCAGTGGACATGTTACAGCTACATTTTCCAGCATTCATCTTCCAATTTACTGCTCCCAGTTCTCGACTTCATGTCAATCTTTGAGACTCTTAACGACAGAATTCAAATTTGGGGTCTTCTAGAAAAATATAGCCATATGTCTCTAGTTTAATCCAGATCAAGAATCGTCTCATTGGATAACTACAAAACAAGTTATGGCTAAAAGA
>JANQBM010370091.1:0-19397 GCA_025594535.1 Erythroxylum domingense
TATAAACAGTAAAAACAACCCATATTCGTTTTTCTGTAAACCAAAAACAAAGTATACAGAGTATGCACATATTTATTGATGCAATTATTTCCAGTCACTTCATTTATCATACCCAATTCAGTCCAGTTCAAACATAGCAAAAATACCATTAAATCATTACCAAAATCACTTAAATTTAACAAAGCTTTCGGCAGTGTGAGTGAATCAAGTGTATAGAGTGAACAGCTGGTGTTTCAGTGTTGGTAACAAGAAAAAAATTATTTTTGTTTAACAATGCTTTCAGTGAAGAGACAACAAAAGAGGGATATTGCATGTTCTATATATGTCACTGCTCACTACTGTCACATGTCACAATTTCACTGGTCTATTATTTTTATTATGTTTTTAAATCCAAAAAAGATACCTCAAAATTTTCAGAAATTCCTAAAAATTCACAAAAAAGTTTCAAATTAGATTATTCTCCAAATGAATTTTTAGCTCAAATAATTCACAATTCACATTTTAATTGTATTTTTTTAACAATCAATTATACTAGGAAAATGTCAATGAATGCATGTATAATTTTTTTAATGTATCAAAATAAATATTCACGCATGAGCATGAATTATGCTTCCTAATTTCTCATTAATCTCTAATAAACACCATTTTAATCTTAATTCAAGTAATAGGATGTTACAATTTATGCATGAGCCATTGCCAAAACCTAGACTAAATTATGTAATCGTTGTAACTTTGATTTATTTGTGGTAACTAATGGTGATAAATCTTTAGGAATAATATAGCATAGGTAAAATGACTCGAGCTTGTCTGTTGCGTAGATTAATTCATTTTCCTAGTTCATAATACGACTTTCCTACTAAATCTAAAGAGCTTATTCTAGCTTATTCTAGGTTGTTTGATAGCCAGGTTTAATCAAAGAGTTTATTTTAATTAGATACAACCTAAGGGCCGGTTTGGTTGGATGTTATGGAACAAAATGGAACAGAAGGGAACGGTTTATAATAGAATGGAATGTAATATAGTGAAAAGTTGTTTGGGAGGGATGGAACGGTTCATAATGTAATGTAATGAAGCATTTTTTGGAAGATGGATGAAATGAAATATAATGTATAATAAATGACTATTATATCCCTGATATTAAAATGGTTGTTGCAAGAGGTTTAACGCTATGATTTTAAAATATAAATCATGTTCAATTAAAAAGTTATGTACAACAGTGACAAATAAATTTTTATATATTTTGTTTTATTATAAATTATATACAATTTATTAGTAATTATATAAAAATATTATTAGTAATTATTTAATAAATTTTATTCTATTATATGTGATTTATATTTAAATTTTATTTTTTATTTATATAGAAATATATAAAAGCAATTAAAGAATATTTTTTATATATTTTCCATTTTCATTAATAAAAATTTTATTAAATTTTTTATTTTATTATTAATTATATACAATTTTTTATTAATAATATAAAAATATTATTATTAGGGTAAAGAGAAATAATATAAAAATATTATTAATTATATACAAGGGGTTAGAGTTAGAAGAAATAATTGGTATTAAGAAAATGTATTGAAGGCATATTAGGTAGTATGTATTTATTAGTTTACGTTCCATCCTAAACTCGCCAAATCGAAGATTTCTTATTTTAATTGTTTAGGATGGAATAGAAAGTAATATGAAACCCTCCACTTTCATCTCATTCCGTTTTATTCCATTATGAAATTGTCAATCAAACGATGAAAGTGTGTAGGGATGTCAATGAGCTAGACCGGGTCGGGCCCTGGATGCCCTCAGCCTGGCAGGCCCGACCCACCAGTGGGCTATCCTGCCCGTGGCCCGCCAGGTCACGGATGGGCTGCCCGGGCCGAAATTGTCATCCCTAAAAGTATGTTACGTTTCATTCCGTTCTATTACTAACCCTCCAACCAAACAAACCCTAAGGGGAAATTGGGACTAATAGAACTTTTTGTCCATCTACGATTAATAGTTTCTAAGAGAGGTGTAAGAACAACATAAACGTTAAATGCTCTCATTTTTGTGTAGGTTGAGATTAAATCGAGAATCAGATTCTAAGCTCATTTATCAATCTTATCATTTTTCTACCGTTTGCTTTATTTTAATTTCAATAGTTTAATTTTACTTTTTTTTATCAATTTCAACCAAACCCCTCCTCTATATCCTAAACACAAATTCATTCATTACAAAAGCACACACACACTCTCTATAGATACGATCCCTACTCACCATTACTATAAATTTCGACACGCATTAGCCATGATGTGTTACTAAATGTTGATATTAATCTATAATTATAAATTATTTAATTGAAGAATTAAAGACAAATTAAAAGAAATTTTAATTTATCTAACTATAATTATGAATTATAATTATAATTTATATTCATTGCCAACAAATTTTGGAGTCTAATGGGTCGTCTCACATAAAGAACTGTTTGAAGGCAGCAACGATATTTTAATTAAGTTGGACTTAATTGTAAAATTTGATAAATTTATGATTAAATATGACATATTTAATAAATGAGAATTACTATTAGATATTGGATTTTCTTGGACATAATTGGTATTTAATGAAAATTATTTGCAATTCTAATTATAATTTAATTTAATTATAATTTAATTTCAATTAAATTACTAAAATATCCAAAACTTATTATAAATAGATTTAAACTCTAATGGAGCTAGCACTCCTTACTTAACCCTCTCTGTAAGAGTTACAGAGTTCTCTCAACTTGTTGTATAGATACCATTAGAGGTTGAACACTTATGTAGCTACGATGATTGAGATGGATCAATTTTAGAAACGATTCGAAGGATGCGACAAGAATATGATTAAGCTTTGAAATAAGGTACAAATTAAGATTCATGTTTTATTATGATTTAATTATTAGTCATTTTATAAAATTAAAGTGACATTAGTTTTTAAGAAATTAAAATATGAAAAGTTTTGTAATTATTCTGTTATGTTCAGAATCGGATCCCATCCTAATATTTCGACACACCTTTGGCTAATCAAGAATTGGATCTTAGTTTCACTGGACCAAAAGAAGCTTCTTGTGGTGTAGGGAGATTGGTCAACCTTAAATTCATTGACCTCTCTTTGATGCCAATGCAAGAGATGTTTCCAGGTAGCTTGTTACGGGACTACTCCCATTTAAAAAGCTTCAAACTTCAGAATTTCAGTTTTACTGTACAAGTAGGGGAACTTATTAGCCGTAGGCAGTGGAAAAATTTAGGCATCAATTTTGGTAACGAGGATAAGTTTAATTCTTAATAATATTAGATAAGTGCAGTTTTATTGTACCAAAAGTTGGTAATTTCAAGAAGCGAACTCTTAAAGATGTAAGATACTTAGAAAGATGAGTAATCATGAAATCCAATAAGAGTAAGAACTTCATGTCAATAAACTCAACAGTATAGGATTCAAACAATTGCGCCACTGATACGTTATTGCTCCAAGTACTAAAAGTACCTCATCTTTGTGACGTGAATAACCTAAGAATCCTCTTTGAAAATAAGAGCGTTGGCTTTGGGGCAACTTATAACAGGAAATTTTTCCTACCGTCAACAGTTGAGTATAACCAACTGTCCTAAACTTAAGAATATTTTTACACCCAATTTAGTACACAACTTCCTGCAGAATCTTAAGCATATTTCCATCATCCACTGCAATGAGATGGAGGACGTCATAGAAACAGAAGAACAATCCTTTAATGGAAGCAACTTTACTACTCTTGTTGTGTTCCCAAAGTTTTGATGCTTAGAATTAACTAGCAGATAGACACTGTACAAATGTGCAGTAATATAATGTCCACTTAATTTAATTCTAGAAGCATTTATGCTTAATTTAATTGTAGGAGTATTTTTGAACTTGTTATATTATTTAATGCCCACTTAATATGATCATGCAGTTCGGTGAACGAAACATTCTGAACATGTTATATTATTTAATCTATAAATAAATATTGTGTAATTTTAAATTTTGTAATAAAATTATAAATATTTATATTTTGAAATATATACTAAGAAAGGAATTAACAAAGTTAAAATTTGTTATATTAAAATTATATAAGTTAGAATATTAAAAATGAATTAGTAAAATTAGTTAGTAAAATTTTGGAATGAAAAAATAAAAAAATTTAGAAATTTATATTGTAATGAATTTGTTATAAATGGATAAAATATACAAAGTAAATATAAATATTCTAATATATAAGTAAAAAGTAAAAAATATATATTATTAGTCACGGTATGACTTATTGTCACACCCGTTACTGAAACAAAATAAGTTAAAAAAATTTTATAATCAAATAAATATTTTAGTTAATTAAATAACGAACTGCGTGTAACATGTTATATAATTTAACGTACAAATGAATATTGTTTAATTTAAAATTTTGTGATAAAATTATAAATATTTAAATTTTGAAATGTATTAGAAAGGAATTAACAAGGTTAAAATTTGTTAATGTGATATAATTATAAAAAATATGTAAGTTAGAATATTAAAAATGAATAAGTAAAATTTGTTAGTAAAAATTTGGACTGAAAAAAAGAGGAAATGTATAATGTAATGTATTTGTTATAAATGGATAAAATATAGAAAGTAAATACAAATTTTATAATATCTAAGTAAAAATTAGAAAACATATATATACATATAAATAATAAGAACATACACAGTTGTGACTTATGTAGTCACAACTATGCATGCCATCATATACAGTTAATAACATGAATAAAAATAGGTAATAATTTATAATTAATAATAGCATAAAATATTAATAATATTGAACAATGAACAAAAGCATAATTAATAATCAAATAATAATTATTTAATAATATTTATTAAATATATCTGTCTGAGGCGTTAAGGCATGAATTACATTTTAATAAATTAATTAATTATAGTTTAATTGATTAATTAATTACTTATCGTTTAGTTACCGAATTAATTATTTTTAAATTAATTTATCATATTCATCTATGTTCTCCCACTTATCTTATTTAGATAGAGCGTCACAAGTAAATAAATGTTTTTGTTAATAGTTCCGAAATATTTAACTTTTTAATCAGTTATGTGATCCACCTATTTGCTTAAGCTAAATATGCTCTTTGGTCTTCTTCTTTTCTTTTGTGTGAAGAGTGTGCATTTGATAAAGTTTCCATTTGTGAATTTAAAGTTACCATTAGTGCGGGTGTGAGCTCTCTCACCTTAGGCAACTTGTCTCCTAGGTACCGAACACAATATGATCAGCCTATAAACCTTCCTGAATTTCTGGGTTAATTCCTTGCTATCTAGTGAGTTTGAATTGCATTTCTGGTAACACTTGACAGTCCGAAGTCACTTTGGATTCATTTTAGCCCGAATTTTGCCTAGGTTTCTCGATGTATTGAGTCATGGGTAAAAGGCGTAAGATGCCGCACAAAGGGAGGGATATCGTTGTTGACTGTGTATTGAGATTGTAGGTTGCGGGATCTCCCAATCGAGAGATTCCTATGACTACTCAAGATAGTGTGGATGCTGAGGTACTGGAGACTAGGGCACACAGCCATTCGATGATGATGGTGGCTAGTGCACAAAATACTACGGAGGGTAGAAAGGAAATGAATGTTGGTGCTGGAGTAATTAGGGCAGGTGTGACAAAAGTGACATCGCAAGGTAGGAATTTGGGTGCTGAGGGGACTAGGGTGCACAGCCACTCGACGATGAAGGTGACTGGTGCATAAAATACTACGACTTGTAGAAAGGACATGATTGTTGGTGCCGAAGAAATTAGGACAAGTATAACAAAAGTGACAATGCAAGGTGGGAATCTGGGAACTGAGAATAGTAAGGGGGTTCACTGATTACAAATGCGAGTACTGAGGGGATGAGTAAAGGTGGACTTGATAAATAAAAGGGGGGATGAGGAGTCATCAACTTCTGATGAGGAGACGAATGTCTAGAGACTGAAGAGCCAACCCCGAAGGTGTTTGATAAAATGTCAAACCCAATCCACCCAGGCACTCAAGAAGCTCAAAACAAGCCCTCGTATGTTAGCTTATTTAGAAACAATAGAGAATTGAAGCAAAGGATGCAGCTGGAATTCTTAGAGGCAGATGACAAAGTCATCATGGAGGAAGGAGATGTGGTACGCATTAAAGAAGAATGGGGCTATTGCCTTGCGGGGTGCTTCACGGGATGATTTCCAAGAATGAAGGCACTTGAAGGACTAATTGCTAAATGGGATGTAAAATGTAAAATTCTAATGCATGATCAAGGATGGATAATCTTTCAATTTGATATCTAAGAAGATCGTACTAATATGTTAGCAGGGGAACGTATTTACTTTTTGGGAAGACCTTGCTACTCAAATGATTATCTCACGGATTTTCCTTTAATATAAGGACTTCATGGAAGTTCTTATTTGGCTACAATTTCCTAATGTCCCTTTCGAGTTGTGGAATGATAGAGGACTTTCGAAACTAGGATCTCGAGTTGGAAGACCTATATACAAGAACAAGATCATCAATACTAAATCTCGTATAGGGTTAGCCAGAATATTAGTAGAAGTTTATGTATCAAGGAAGCTAGTGACAAGCTTTGATGTGAAGATGCTTGGAGATACCCGATACACACAAATGGTTACCTATGAAACTTTTCCTAACTACTACTACTATTGCAAGAAATTTGGCCATAACCCTTTTGAATGCAAATCCATTGAAAGGAATAAAAAGAAACAACTAAAGGATCTTATGAATGAAGGGGGTATAAAAGATACACAGAATGCTAACACCATAGACAAAGAAGAGGCTACTGTGGATGTGGGCTCCATGAATCAGCCCCTTCAGGAGGAGGAGGTAGAAGTGCATGAACAAACAAGAGTCCAGGCAGGATTGAATAAAGATGTGAATCCTGATAAGTATGGTGGACAACAATCTCATAATAAAGGTAATACTGAAGCTATGGTGACTAGGGAGGAATTGAATGGAGGAAAAATACAAAAGGTAATTAAGTCACGGATGGATCCTAAAAAAGCTAGTGATGAAGAATGGAAAAACATGCAAACTAATAGGATTATAAATAAAGGAAAGGCTGCGATGACACAAACCAAAAAAACAGTGACTGAAGGTGGTAATATGCAAGATCAGGCTTGTATTAATAGAGCTGATATGTGCAAGAGTACTACTGAAGCAATCAAGAGGATAGGAGGTGAGAGGACCTCCAAAAATGAAAAATAAAGATGCTATGCTGGAATGTCCGAGGTCTAAATAAGGCCTCGAGACAACATAATGTTGTCAACTTAATTAGACAATATGAATGTAAGTTTGCCTACCTTATTGAAACTAAATTTTCTATTGATGGTCTTAGTATGATGATGAAGAACAGATTCAAAGGATGGGATTATTATCATAACTTCAGATCTATTGCAGGAGGTAGAATGTGTATTGTATGGAACTCTATATTTTTTCCTTGTCATATTCTGGATATGGGAGAGCAATTTATTCACTGTAAAGTGTAATGCCGAATAACACAACATACCTTTATGGTGTCTTTTATATATAGGCCATATAGTGTAACTAAGAGAAGGGAGCTATGGCAGCATTTGATGGGATTGCGATCGAATACTATGATACCTTGGATTATTATGGGGGATTTTAATTGTGTTTGCTTAGCATAGGAGAGGCTTGGATGTCAACCTCCTTCGACATATTTGCTTAAAGACTTTTTGGATTTTTGAATGATTCTTGGCTTAGAAGATGCCCTATCTAGAGGGGAGTTTTTCACTTGGCACAAAAATAATCTAGAGACTAAATTGGATAGAGTCCTCATTAATCAAGCATGGGGAACCTTGGGGTATGCATGTACAGCTCATTTCTTAGATATGCTAGCTAACCATTACCTTGTAGTGGTGGCCTTCAATCAATTGGACACTAACGGTAATAAACCCTTCAAATTCTTTAATATGTGGCTTAACCACCCTCAATTTTAGGACTTAGTAACCAGCAATTGGGAGAAGGTAGTGGTTGGGACTGCTCAATTTATTCTTTGGTATAATTTGAAGGCCTTAAAATGTCCATTGAAAGCATTAAATTCCAAAGCATATGGTTACATATCTATCAAGGCCAAGAAGGCTAAAGAAGATTTTCAACTTGCATATAAGTCTTCTCTAAACACGCTTGATGATATAGAGCTGAAGCATGAGGTAGATATAAAGAGGAAATAGGCTTAATTCTTGTCAGAAGAAGAGAGGCAATTCTTTCAGCAAAAGGCAAAGTGTAAACATATTATAAAAGTCGATAAAAGCAAATGTTATTTCCATGCCATATCTAGGAAGAGAGATATGAAGAATTCTATCTCTCATATAATCAAGGAGGATGGAACCGAGACTCAATCATAGGAAGAAGTTGCAGATTGTTTTGTAAACTTCTTTAAAGGGCTGCTTGGAACTTCAGACCAATTAAACAGGGTAGACTGAGATCTGATTAAAAATGGTTCGGTTTTGGTTGTAGAGATGTATGAATCACTGACTACACCAGTTATGGAAGAGGAGATCAAGCGGGCAATGTGTGATATTGGCAATGACTAGACTCCGGGGCTGGATGGATTTACTTCTGCTTTCTTCAAACAACATTGGGATATGGTTGACTCAGATGTGATTTCAACTGTGAAGGAATTCTTTACTACTGTTTGGATGCTTAAACAATTAATTCACACCATTATCACACTCATCCCGAATATGAAGGAAGAACCAATAGTAACAGACTTTATACCGATAGCATGTTTAAATATGGTGTATAAGGTGATCACTAAGATATTGACGGAGCATATGGCTTTTGTTGCTAGTTTGTAGACCCAGCTTAGGCTGCCTTTGTGCTAGGTAGAAGTATGTTGGATAATATATTCCTAGCAGAGGAACTAGTAAGAGGCTACACTAGGAAATGCATCTCCCCACGGTGCACGATTAAACTTGATATCATAAAAGCCTATGACATTGTGTTGTGGGATTTTCTTGAGGATATGCTGCAAGGGTTGGGATTTCCTACTACGTTTATTCGGTGGATTATGGAATGTGTAACTACTACATCCTTTTCAATATCGATAAATGATACATTACATGGTATGTTCAAAGGTAGGCGGGGACTGAGACAAGGTGATCCTATGTCACCTACTCTATTTCTTCTTTGTTTGGAATATTTATTGTGACTGCTAAAAAAGAGAATCACTAATACCCAATTTAACTTCCATCTGAAGTGTTAAAAAATTGGTATCACTCATATTGCTTTTGTTAACGATCTCATGTTATTCTCTAGAGGAGATTTTACCTCTATTCATATACTAGTGGCTGCTTTGAGAGAGCTAGAAAGAGTGGCAGGGCTTAAGTATTTGGAAGAGATAGGGATGACAATTTGGATAAAGTCGAATATCCTATGGGTGAGTTTCCTGTTCGATATTTTATGGTCCATTTGGCACCTATGAAGGTCTCGGGGGCCCAATTCTCTGTATTGATTGAATCCATAGAGACGTATATTAATGATTGGAATGGTAAGACTCTCTCAGAATTGAGTTGATTAAATTCGTAAATCAAGGGGTGCAGTCTTTTTGGCTTCAGGCTTTTCCCATTCTAGTAACTATCCTTCAGAGAATAACCTCCATCTGTAAGTTGTTTTTATGGGGAGGCAATCATTTTAGGATGGCATGGGATAATATCTGTGTGCCTAGAGATGAGGGTGGAATAGGATTGAAAAATTGTAAAACATGGAGTTCAGCCCTGTTGTCTAAAGTGTTATGGAACATCCATGCTAAAGCTGATTCATTATGGGTGAGACGGATTCATGAGATGTATTTAAAGGGATCATCAGTATGGGAATGGGAACCTCAAACCCGAGACTCACCCCTAATGAAAAGGTTGGCACTGATTTGAAACTCCTTGGTGGATAAGTTGGGAGGCCTTAGGGATGTGGTTAACGGGATGTAAAAATTATGTGCAAATGGAGTCCTTTCTTTACATAAAGTCTATGAGCTGCTACAGGTTAAATACAATAGCTGACCTTGGATGTCCTTTATCTAGAAACAATACATACCCCTCAAGTTTTCCTTCATTGTATGGCTTAGTCTTCGCAATATAGTACCAAAAAAGGACAACTTCTTATTTCTAGAGATAGACCGCACATGTAGACTTTGTAATGCTGAACCAGAACATGTTGATAATTTGTTCTTTAAGTGTTCTTTTACAGGTGAAGTTTGAAGTGCTATTCGAGGATAGTTAGGATTGACACGAGTCATGTTTATGCTATCTAGTGCCATCAAGTGGATTCAGAGAGACTGCATTGGAGCACGTCTAAGAAGCAAAGCCACACGATTGGCATTCATGTGTACCATATACACAGTGTGGAAGACCAGAAATGCTATTTAGTTAGATTTTGCTTCTGTTACGAGCTTTGATGTAGTATATAAGATAAAAATTGTAATGTATAAGATCTTGTATCGGTTGTATCCCATTGAACTAATTACCTTTTGATATTTTGGATGTATAGATGATATTGATGTTTTGATTACAGACTTTGGTCGGGGTATGCCTCAAGAACCGTGTGCATATTTTTGATTCAATATATTTACCTTTTATAAAAATAGCGTATTTCTAAAACTAATTGATGATCTCCCTAGTGGTTTTAAAAAAAAGATTAAAGTTTTGAAAAAATTTTTTAAGTTTGTTGTATATATTTAATAAGGGTTTATTTATCTAAAAATAATTAAATCGCATGTAATATTAAGAGTACTGCTCAAATCAGACTAACGTTTTCAAGTTTAAAATGCATGTTCAGAATTTGAAATGATGCAGTATTTACCGAAATCTACTTTACAAACATCTGATAAAATTGAAAATGCAAGACAAAACAAGGCATGTTAAAAAAAGAGCAAATAAACAAAAGTTAAAGAAAACGATTTTTTTTGTATGTTAAGATGTCAAAGAATTTTGAATAATTATTTTATGAATGTGAGAGATTTTAATAAAGAAAATTTTCAAATGCCATAACTAAGTCATGGTTATAACCTAAGTAATAAAATATTACTGACGGCTGTCATTTAACAATAAAAAACCATCATACTGTTATCCACAATTTTGAAGTTTAAGAAAACAAAAAATTAAAGCAGAAAAGGTATAAAAGTTACATGATTATTTGCCAGAAGAAAAAGAGACTATGTCAATTTGGATTTTTTGTTATTGTCATTAACATCTGCATTTGACGCTGGTGTGGGTTAACTATCGCTGAATCTTTTATGAAGGCATTGTTTGACTCTTGAAGAAGATTCAACAATATCTTCTAAAAATATAAAAAAGCAAAGTATATTAGCTACAAAATATATAAGGTAACATTAAGTTTTTTGACAAAAACAATTAGTAGATAGATAATAGATGATATTATAATTAAAGTAAAAAAGAAGTTTACATAGTTTGATAAAGACAAAAACGCAAAAATTAAATGAATAAATAATGACAAATACCAAATCCAATGAATAAATAATGACGAATACCAACAGACAAATTAAATGAATAAATAGTGGCAAATACCAAATCCAATGAATAAATAATGACGAATACCTGAAATAGGTGCAAGTGTAATGTTAACAGTGGTATTTTGATCATCAGTTGAAATTTCATCATCTTTTCCAATTAAAGTTGAAGCCTTTTGTAGTTCAATATCATTAATTTCATAATAATAGATAATAGTGAATCATTTTCTTCCATCTGGTGAGTGAACGTGTGCAGATTTGATATGAAGAAGAAATGTCTTGCTTTTCAATTCTGCATGGACCTTTTTTAAAGGAAGTTCGATACTCTTATTATAGGAAGGAAAAAATGTTAATTGTTAATCATATAATAAAGATATCATAATTCTTGTTATATTAAATTGATTCTGTAGTAAGTCAAAAAAAAATATAACCTAATGGTAATATTACATAGCTTCAATTACATTAAACTTCAAAAGTTTTTCACCAAGTTCACCAAAAATAGAAGCTGTGATAGTCCCTGTTTCGTCAATCAAATAAACGTCATAGCAACATCTATATTTGCAACCAAAAATTAATGAGAATATATATTATAATTAGATATACTGAAAGCTTGTTATAAAAAAAGGAGATTAAAATCATAAATTTAAAGATGTTTAACAGGCCTACTGTCACACTCGTGAAGAAGGTGTCACGGGTGTGACATAACATTTGACACTTATGACATCCAATAGCATTAACTTACAACATTGTTAAATAAAATCCACACATATACAATGAAATAGAAGGAAAAGTGTTGGACCCCGTTTTTGGAGTCTAACTCGTGAGTCATGAAACGTGAGCGTAGCACTCTGAATTGTAACATCCCAACATCCATAATTGAGAGCTTGTTAAACGACAATCCATTCTATGTTCATATCCTCAATCGTCACCCCAAACATAACACTCCATTTATCTCTTACTTCCATAACCAACTAAGTACATTTCAAGTTCCATTTAAGCCTAAATGTACCATAAATAAGCAATGAAAAGCCCACAACTTATAAAATGTACATGATTTAGGACAAAAAGCATAACTTTCACTATGGATGATGTAAGTTGAAATTAAATGTTCTTGGAAGAGTTATCCAATTGAGTTGATGAACTTTGAACATGAATCATTGATATATATATATATATAGAAGTGAGATATTATGGAAAAGGAAAGCAATTGTAGCTCCAAAACTCTAGTTTAATTTGAAGCAAGAACTATCTCAAATGGAACTCTATAGAAGAAGTCAATTATGATTTTGGTTATTGACTGGCGTGGGCACACCACTCTTGTGGGATATGGCTAATACGGGTTCATAGAAAAAACCCTCAAGGTAATATGCACGCTCACATCTTACGATGACTTCGAATGTTGGGCTCCAGAAATGGGGTCCAACAAAAAGTCAGTAAATTAAAAAGAGAAACGACAAAAAGAAAAAATTGGGTTCAGCCAAAAGTTTCTCTCTGCAAGAATTACAAGTGAATGGAACTCCATAAGTAGCAGGTGTAGAACGAAAACATTTTTTGCATGCCATATACCAGTACTTTTGTAAGGTGTGTTGGATGGAAATATTAGCTTTAATCCATGCTGTTTGCAAATATATAATTATATTTTTATTAAAAAATTAATATCAAATAAGCAATGTGTATGAAAATATAAAATATATTTACCTTACTGATAGACTTCAAAAAGAAGATTTTGGTAATTTTTTGATGTGATCCAAAAGATATATCAGGATTATATCTTAGATAAACTTGTTGGTTAATAAGGTTTTTAAGCTCCTTATTATTTCGTTGTGCCCTAAAAGATAATAATTATAAATATAAAAGCATTAAAATATTATAAAATTTGTATATAATTTTTTTGGTTGTTAGAGTAAAGATAAAAAATATGGCAATACTAATTTTTAAGATCCGCAACTTCTTGTATTGGTGGATCAATAAGAATTGCCGAGTCAAACCAGGTGGATAATGCAACACCTAAAATTTTTCAATTGTAAGGTAAAAATAAAATAGAAGATAACTAATAAAATGCAAAAACGTGATGAAGAAAAAATAAAAATACCATTATAGAAGTTGACTTTTAGCGTGTGACACATAATTATCGGATAAGAATGTAAGGATTAGATAATTTGTTGGCCCTTGTTAGTAATAAAAGAAGTCCACATTGACAATATAACTGTTTGTTACCTAATATAAAAAAGAAATGTGAGAAAAGAGAGAGAACTTATCTCAGGTTTTACTAATTATAAAGAATAACAGAGAATGTAAATTACTGTTTATTGGCAAGAACAAATTTTTGCACAGTTAAAAGTTTGCCATCTTTGTTGATTTCTTTCTGATACAAGACTTCAACAACCATAGCCAAAATATCTATCACATGTTAAATATAAATATCATCAGATATAACAGGAAAAACTAGTCAACGTTGTATAAAGAAATAGATAAAGGATCTAACCAACTGATTTTTCCTTGTCGTTTATATAGTTAATAAGATACGTGAAAGGTGTATAGTTAAATTTCACGAGGATGATGTTGTCATCATCTGGTACAGGTTCAATAACAGTGCGACTTGTAATTATCCATTATATTTTTAATTCTTCAGTTTGGTATTGAGATGGAATTGGCTTCACAATGGCATTACAAATGATATATTTTTATACGGCTGCAAAATATGGCTCATTCATTGAATATCATTGTTAAATATAATACCTTCAATTTGTGATCCCTGTTAATAATAAAGAAATTGTTAATAATAAAGTAAGAAAAAAGGAAGATTTTGAATGATGAAAGTATAATTGTTATACCTCATAATCGAAAAAGATAAAATTTTGTCTCTTCGATGGCGTGCCTAGTGATGTAACAACAGTTTTTCTTGGACAATAATTTCACATGACCACCATTGAGCACTAGGTAAAATATCCTTGATTAATAAACATTTCTCCATCCTAAAAATTTTATTTAATAAAATAATAAGGAAAAATAATTTTTCTGTATATGGAATGAAATTATATCAACTTGAACAAAACAATTAATATATCTTCCAACAGTTTTATACTTTATAACTTAACTAATTCAAATATTTCATATAACACAATATTTCTTATCATTTGATCAAGCTTTGAAGACTCAAAAGTTCCTAGAAAAATCATAACCTTAACTGATTTAGGAGTTCGAGCTCTTGACAGAGCCACATATAACTATCCATGTGAGAATACAAACTGACAGAGATAAATTCCTACATAATCAAGTGTTTGACCTTGGGATTTGTTTATGGTCATTGCAAAACATAAAAAAATAGGGAATTTTGTTTTGATAAAAGGTATTCCATTTTTTTTATTTTCTGAAGATTGCAAAGGAATCTTAGGAATAAAAACTAATTTTCCTTTATGAGGTCCAAAGACAATTTCTGCAAACATTGTATGGTCTTTTAATTGCCTACATATCAACCTTGTCCCATTGCATAGTCCCTCAGTTAGATTCAAATTTCTTAGGAGCATAATTAGGGAGCCTTCTTTGAGCAACAGTTTGTGCGGAGGTAGCCTTTAGGATTTAAAGAATTGAGAAAACCTTCATTATCTGCTTTATGCCTTCAGTCAACCATTTTGTCAAAATCATGTATGAATGGACATTTCCTGACAATTTGTTAATCATCATGTCATTAATTTCGTCAACACAGTTGTTTGTTAGACACAGTAAACATCTAATTATCATCTGATATGGACGAAATGAATACAAATTTAGGTCAGGGAAGACGTTTTGAAGTAACCTGGTGAAAGTAATAGTGCATTAGAAACATGTAATTGTAATTAGTTTTAAAAAAATAAAATTGATAGTAAAATATAAAATGAAAATTTTGTCAACCTGTTAAGAGACTCATCCTTGTTATAATAAGGAATAACCAGTTATTTTGGCAAGGATATTTGATCTTGCTCGTCGACTGGCTCGGTGCCTTCTCCTACACGTAATAAAAATTCATAAAAAACTGAACTTGACATAGCTCTTATATTTATCGTCAAAGAGAATTTATGCATCTGTCGCCAAAGATGTGAATTTAGAATACTTGAATCAATTAGTTGTTGTTTTGTAACTTGGTCAATAACCGACAAGGTTTGACGAAAATCACTACCAAATACAACAATTTTTCCTCTAAAAGGTTTATTAGATTCCATAATATCTTGAAGTAAATCATGAAACGCTTCAGTGTCTTCTTGTTTTGCCATAAAAGCCTTGTCCCATAAGATAAGACTATATTCAAATATCAATTTTACAATACTGCTTTGCTTACTTAACTGACAAACTTTTTTCTTTGAAAAATCAAGCAGGATTTTAAATCTTTAGTGAGTTGTCCTACCACTAAGAAGGACTGATACTGCAACACCTAATGTGGCAACAGTAATTGCAATATCTCCCTGTGATCGTAAATTTGCAAGGAGAGCTCGATATAAGAAATTCTTCCCAGTTCCACCAGGACCATCAATAAAAAAAATTCCACCACTTGAAGCCAAAACAGAATCCAATATCAAATGAAATATGTATTTTTGTTTGTTATTCAACCTTGATTTTAATAATAGGTCTTCTGGATCAACCTGTATATTCTTCTCACTTTGTATTTCTTTAGTTTGACATTGATGGTAATCAACATCAAACTGATGATCAACAAAATGGTAGTCACTTCAGCTTTTCCCCATTTGCTCAAGAGATTTATTAATATATTGAAGGCCATCTTTGTAATGTCGTCAGATGTATGCGCACTATAGGAAGAAGCATATTGGTAGTCAGAACAAAGATCGTCTTTGAATGTTTCCCAGAGCTACTTTTGATTTGTTGGTGAATAATAGAACAGGAGTGTAGCAAATAAAAGTCTAAGTGACGCCGGCATTTGAAATATAATAGCTTCCTATAAAGTTTGCTGTATATACAAATAAGACGCTAGCAATCCTAAGTGCAGCGTAGCCTCCCTGAAACAGCTTCTTTTCTCACCATCAACAGTTAACAAGTCATCAAATGATGTTGGTCGTTTAACATGTGTGAGTAATAACCTCAAGTAATACCTTTCTCTTTCTCTAGGGTCAACAGTAACCAATCTTCCTTTTACTTTCTTTCGACTTCTTTCTAACCATGTTTTTGTCTTTCGATCCCAATCAAAATGTTTTAGAAAATCTTTAAACAAACTATTCATCTCTTCTGCCGTTTTGTTTTTCAATTTCATCTTGAAAAATTCAGTCAGCATTGTTTTCAAGAAGTCAATTTTTCTCAACGAATAAAACATAACTGCATTTCTGTCAAAGGAAATAAACTGCTAATCTGGAAGATGAACCTGGAGTATATAAACTAATGGATTAATCTCTGCTAGATGAAATTTATATATACGCCAAAAAGCTTCAGGAGGTGAAATCCAATGACCTTCTTGAAAATTACTGATTTCATCAATATTAGCTATGGTCTCTTAATTGACAATACTAAAATTGACAAGATCATGGCCCTTAAAGACATATTTGTATAAGTACTTAACAAGCTTAACAGTTGAACATATTAAGAGTTACAAATTGTGAGGAACTACCCGCATATTGTCAACCTCATGTCTGCAAATTTTGGCTTTCCTGCCATCATCTCTTTGTCTATAACATAAATAACTGTCTTCACCATGAACAATGAAAGGAGAAAAATTCTTAGGATAATGGTTTTTGCACACACAATTTCTCATACAAGGGCAATATTTATTCATAAAACCACAAGGGACATGAATCATATGCTTAATGATAAGAGAATATAATCGTGAATTTTGATCAGGATTTGGTAATTTAGCGAATATGATTTGATCGTAAGAATCTGGATTTAGCAATTTAAAATACGACTTAAGTATCAACAATAAATGAGCATGAGGGAATCCACGTTTCTAAAACTCAATAACATAAACAAATGCGGCCACATCTCCAAAGATTTGTTTTTTTTATTAACTCATTTTTAAGAATTTCAATTTTTTCTCTGAATACTCTAGCCGATAAATCCGGTCTATCTTGTGGCTTTTTATGAAATTTAAGATTATCTTGTATCTCTTTCCACATAGGGTTGCAAGTCATGGTGAGGAAAATAACTAGTTTACCATACTTTTGTACTAGAGCCTTTGCATCAAGATAACGTCATTTCATATCCTTTGGACCACCGACAAATGAAGTTGGGAGCACAACTCAACGACCAATTCTAGAACCTTTCATTTGACCAACGATAATACTATCCAAAACACCTTACAGTATCTCTGTCCATATCTCATTTTTTCTTTTTCTATGGAAATCAAGTTGAGATGTTTCAATCTTTATATAAGTTCCCACAACAAATTGTTGAAGTAGTCTTAAGCTATGAAGTAGCATAGATTCATCATTTTCTCTCATTTGGAGCCAATAACAATAATATTCTCTAGCAGAAGCAAAACCATCTTCACAGTATTCTTGATCAACAACTAATAGTAAAGAAAATGAATTTCATAAATAAAATGGTGAAATTAAACAATATTTTAAAAATGATTAAACAAAAAGACAAACTTGCCCGTATTTTCCATAGCGAACAATTCAAATGGATTAGTAAAGGAGTTGAAATGAACATCATTTCCTTCATCTAAAACATTACTCATGTTTCCCTTTGAAATCAAATGCTTAATTCCATGAAAGAACTTGGTATAAGGATTATCTTGTAGAATTGTCATAATCAATTTTAATGTATCCTCACAAAGTTTATCACAACTGTTAGTCCTTCTTTTTATTTCCTCATTAGTATCAAAGAAATAGAGTTGGACACCAGATACCTTATTAGTTGTTGGAACTAAACTGTCAAGAAAATGATAAACTTGACCTTGAACACGAAATGTATAAACCCCTTTCTTATTTTTTATTAGTTCTCGATCATAGCTTTCTATAGGAAGTAAAAGCTACATTGTTATTATATGTACAAACGTTCTTCCTGAAGTGTTCTAATTCTTCATCATTTCCAATAAATAATCACTTCAAAGCATATGGCATTTGAGGAGCAACAATGGAAATCTATCCTGATGAAAAACAGAGTGATGGAGGTTCAAGATAAAAACTCTTTGCATGAAAATGTTAACAACATAGAACCAAACGAAGTTGTTGAGGCTCAATTGGTAAATTCTGCTGGGACGCTAAATTTGAGAAAGAACGATGACAATTTATCCCTTAGAACATATAATAAAAATAAGATGATCATTTCTAGCAATATTAATATTAAAAATATAGGTAAAAAAATTTATACCTTGATCTTTAACAAATATCACTGAGTTAGGTTGAACTGGAAAGGAAGATACAGTTAGACAATTTGAATTATCATGTGTCATATTAGATGCTTCAAATGTTGATATCGTATGAACAATTTCTTCTAGTTGGAAAGAGGAATGAGTTACATCAACATGATTTACATTAAAATTAAAAGATAGATTTTTTGGTAGCTGACCACTAGATTGATGAATAAAAAGTTGACTACGAGAAGGTTCACTATCAATGATAGAATAGGAATGTTGATCACCAACTATTTGACAAAGTGCAGGCCAAGTAGCGTTTCTCTTTTTGCAGCACAAGTTTCTCTAAGTCGTCGTAGGATTTTTTTTTATTTTTTGGCATTTCAGCATACTTTTGACGTCTCTTGGCATTTCTATCCATATTTAAATGCAAACTATTAAGTCAAGAAGACTTTACTTCTTCTATTGATTTTGATGAAAGTCAAATAATAATAATAATCGAAATGAGTGAACTGTTTTGATGAATTTGTTAAGTGCGCAGATAAATATAAGTGGCACAAATCATCAAATCAAGACGATACTTAAGTAAAAG